>CM059196.1:27684506-27738610 GCA_030323885.1 Branchipolynoe longqiensis | reverse complement strand
AGACTGCATGACCCTTCATGTCACTCTACATTAACAGTCAGACTACATGCCCCTTCATGTCACTCTACATTAACAGTCAGACTGCATGCCCCTTCATGTCATGCTACACTAACAGTCATACCTTTCCCCTTCATGTCACTCTACACTAACAGTCAGACTGCATGCCCCTTCATGTCACTCTACACTAACAGTCAGACTGCATGACCCTTCATGTCACTCTACACTAACAGTCAGACTGCATGCCCCTTCATGTCACTCTACACTAACAGTCAGACTGCATGCCCCTTCATGTCACTCTACACTAACAGTCAGACTGCATGCCCCTTCATGTCACTCTACACTAACAGTCAGACTGCATGACCCTTCATGTCACTCTACACTAACAGTCAGACTGCATGCCCCTTCATGTCACTCTACACTAACAGTCAGACTGCATGCCCCTTCATGTCACTCTACACTAACAGTCAGACCTTGCCCCTTCATGTCACTCTACACTAACAGTCAGACTGCATGCCCCTTCATGTCACTCTACACTAACAGTCAGACTGCTGCCCTTCATGTCACTCTACACTAACAGTCAGACTGCACGCCCCTTGATGTCACTCTACACAGTCAGACTGCATGCCCCTTCATGTCACTCTACACTAACAGTCAGACTGCATGCTCCTTCATGTCACTCTACATTAACAGTCAGACTACATGCCCCTTCATGTCACTCTACATTAACAGTCAGACTGCATACCCCTTCATGTCACTCTACATTAACAGTCAGACTGCATGCCCCTTCATGTCACTCTGCATTAACAGTCAGACTGCATGCCCCTTCATGTCACTCTACATTAACAGTCAGACTGCATGACCCTTCATGTCACTCTACATTAACAGTCAGACTACATGCCCCTTCATGTCACTCTACATTAACAGTCAGACTGCATACCCCTTCATGTCACTCTACATTAACAGTCAGACTGCATGACCCTTCATGTCACTCTACATTAACAGTCAGACTGCATGCCCCTTCATGTCACTCTACATTAACAGTCAGACTGCATGACCCTCATGTCACTCTACATTAACAGTCAGACTGCATGCCCCTTCATGTCACTCTACATAAACAGTCAGACTGCATGCCCTTCATGTCACTCTACACTAACAGTCAGACTGCATGCCCCTTCATGTCACTCTACACTAACAGTCAGACTGCATGCCCCTTCATGTCACTCTACACTAACAGTCAGACTGCATGCCCCTTCATGTCACTATCCACTAACAGTCAGACTGCATGACCCTTCATGTCACTCTACACTAACAGTCAGACTGCATGACCCTTCATGTCACTCTACACTAACAGTCAGACTGCATGCCCCTTCATGTCACTCTACACTAACAGTCAGACTGCATGACCCTTCATGTCACTCTACATTAACAGTCAGACTGCATGCCCCTTCATGTCACTCTACACTAACAGTCAGACTGCATGCCCCTTCATGTCACTCTACACTAACAGTCAGACTGCATGCCCCTTCATGTCACTCTACACTAACAGTCAGACTGCATGCCCCTTCATGTCACTCTACACTAACAGTCAGACTGCATGACCCTTCATGTCACTCTACATTAACAGTCAGACTGCATGACCCTTCATGTCACTCTACATTAACAGTCAGACTGCATGCCCCTTCATGTCACTCTACATTAACAGTCAGACTGCATGCCCCTTCATGTCACTCTACATTAACAGTCAGACTGCATGCCCCTTCATGTCACTCTACATTAACAGTCAGACTACATGCCCCTTCATGTCACTCTACATTAACAGTCAGACTGCATGCCCCTTCATGTCACGCTACACT
Source organism: Branchipolynoe longqiensis (assembly GCA_030323885.1). Taxonomy (NCBI): domain Eukaryota; kingdom Metazoa; phylum Annelida; class Polychaeta; order Phyllodocida; family Polynoidae; genus Branchipolynoe; species Branchipolynoe longqiensis. Next base: position 27,736,757 of record CM059196.1, on the reverse strand, counting down.
AACAGTCACACCTTCCCCCTTCATGTCACTCTACACTAACAGTCAGACTGCATGCCCCTTCATGTCACTCTACACTAACAGTCAGACTGCATGACCCTTCATGTCACTCTACACTAACAGTCAGACTGCATGCCCCTTCATGTCACTCTACACTAACAGTCAGACTGCATGCCCCTTCATGTCACTATCCACTAACAGTCAGACTGCATGCCCCTTCATGTCACTCTACACTAACAGTCAGACTGCATGCCCCTTCATGTCACTCTACACTAACAGTCAGACTGCATCCCCCTTCATGTCAGTCTATGCACTACCCACCCCAACAATCACATTGTATTCATAAATGAGTCACCCTACCTCCACTGTCATAGTGCATGTCCCTTCAGATCAGTCTACGATAACCGTCAGTGCATGGCCTGTCATGTCAGTAATAATAATAATAATAAAACATTTATATAGCGCCCGATCCAGCAAGCCGTTCTCAGGTGCTTTACATAACAACCAAATATACAGGAAAATAAATTTCACCTAGTTAAAAGCAGATTTAAACAAATGTGTCTTAAGACCTTTTTAAAAAGCACCAACAGATTTACAATCAGTGATATATCCTGGCAGAGCATTCCACAGTCTTGGGGCAGCAATACTAAAAGCACGATCCCCAAAGCCTTTAAGTAAACACTGCATGCCACAGCATGTCACTCTACCAACAGTCACACTACACACACTTTAGAATTGAATAATTGATTAAAGTTGCATGGTCCGATGAAACGTATTTAAAAAAAAACCAAAACACTTATCTCAATTTGGTTCTATATATCCAACTTAGAATAGATACTTTCTTACCTCATCCCCTTGGACACCTAGTGAAAGTCTGGATGCGGAGACGAATGCAAGAAATCAAAGATGTTGCATGCTAGTGCTTGAGAGACAGCATTGTGTAAGTATTAACTTTTCTAGTTCCAAAAATCTTACTCAGCAGGTGCATGGAGGACCAAGACCGCATGACAGCACTTTGATTCATGCATTACAGTAATAATCATAGTAATTTCTCAATCCTGAAAATTTATTTCAGAGTACTAATCTATGTACTCTTTTCATACTCATCGTACTCACTTGGGGAAAAGTGAATGCGAATAGCAGATAAAGTTCTTCTATTCGGGAAGGGGTAACCTTTTCGCGAATATATGGTATCCGTTTATAAATAATCAGACGCTCGGTGCGGAAGTCTATTCTTATCGGGTGTCGATGGCTGCGCATGTGAAGCAACTACCATTTTCGTCGAGCTTGACTGCAGCTGCATTTACAGTTAATTCGCCGGCGGTTGAAGCGAAATTAGACAAAACCTGATGTACATGAGAGTTTTGTCATGCATAAGATTCTTGTAGATGACAAAAGAGTGGCATGGGCATGACATCATCAGTCAGAACTATGATAGAGTTCCATACATATGTTTATATTGTTTGAAATGCATCGCTAAATACCTATGACACTTAGAAACATGGAATAAAATAACTACGATATCTGGAGAATCTATTATATATTACTATATGTATTACAAACATAAAAACAAATATAAAAATAAGAAATATAATACTAATTAATTTAACTTTCTTAAATCACTTTTCATTTCTATAAAGAATTATTCTAAATATTGATATTACTTAATAAATATTATAATAATATAATATATATTTAACAATTATTTATTTAATAAACATAAATACAAAAATACTGTTAATATTTTTCAAAAATACTCTTTTCTGTTTTCGCATGGTGATGGCAATAGATAATGCCTGGGGAGGCATAGGTAATGCCTAGGGCATGAAGAAGTCTTATTCATTTTGAAAAAGCGAGTGTCTGTTGGGAGCTCAGCTCAAATGATTAGAAGGATTTCTTGATTTTCTTAATCACTTTACAAAAGCGAGTCTGTGAGGACAGCTCAGCTAAAAGGTGCTGAAATTTGTTCTTGGTTTTCATGATCACTTTACAAAAGTGAGTCTGTGAGGACAGCTCAGCTAAAAGGTGATGACATTTTCTTTTGATTTTCATGATCACTTTACAAAAGTGAGTCTGTGAGGACAGCTCAGCTAAAGGGTGAATTATTTACACATCTATAGAACAACATCTACAAACTATTAAACTCCCACATACTACAAAGCTATATTGGGACTACAAAACTGTTGACCGATAGTAATATACATTAGATTGACAACTAGATTACTAATTTTGCATATAAAATGTTGCTTGAATTCTGCCAAGAAATACTATAAAATGCTACAAACTGTGGGGATGTTGTAGTATATACCAATATTTCATTTGAAATTCATGGTTATGAAAATGTGTGGAATATTGACATCTATTCATGAACTGTTGGTTCATTTGACATAGAAATTCATGGACATAGAAATGTGTTGAATATTGTCATTTATTGTCATGAAATGTTGGTCCATTTGAAATTCATGACATAAAAATGTGTGGAATATTGCCATTTATTGTCATGAAAGGTTGGTTTATTTGAAATTCATGGACATAAAAATGTGTGGAGTGTTGCCATTTATTCATGAAAGGTTGGTTCATTTGAAATTCATGGACATCAAATTGTGTCAAATATTAGCATTTATTCATGAAATGTTGGTTCATTTGAAATTCATGGACATAGTGGTTCATTTAAAATTCATGGACATAGAAATGTGTCGAATATTGCCATTTATTGTCATGAAATGTTGGTTCATTTGAAATTCATGGACATAAAAATGTGTAGAATATTGCCATTTATTCATGAAAGGTTGGTTCCTTTGAAATTCATGGACATAAAAATGTGTGGAGTGTTGCCATTTATTCATGAAATGTTGGTTCATTTGAAATTCATGGACATAAAAATGTGTGGAGTGTTGCCATTTATTCATGGAATGTTGGTTCATTTGAAACTCATGGACATAAAAATGTGTCAAATGTTGCCATTTATTGTCATGAAATGTTGGTTCATTTGAAATGTTGGTTCATTTGAAAGTCATGGACATAAAAATGTGTGGAATATTGCCATTTATTGTCATGAAATGTTGGTTCATTTGAAATTCATGGACATAAAAATGTGTGGAGTGTTGCCATTTATTCATGAACGGTTGGTTCATTTGAAATTCATGGACATAAAAATGTGTTGAATATTGCCATTTATTGTCATACAATTTATTAACTTTATTCTGTCATTGACATCATTGATATTAATCTATGGATCTGATTAATTCTCTTTCAGCTGGCAAATGCATATTGTTATGCTATAATCTATGTGGATAGATTTGAGAGTTGAAAGAAAGATACTTGAGGAAATGAATTATTCAAATAGACTTTACTGAATAAAACTCAGATATATGTTAACGCGAAGAAAGTTGAAACTTTTTGCGATTATGATGACCAAGATCGATAGCGACCCTACAAGATTGGATCGATATCGTCAATATCACAACATGAATGCAGTAGTTCATAGGAGAACACTGGCATATATAATTAAATCGAAGAAATAATCGACATTACAACGAAGGAGACAATTAACATGAAGGAACGGCGGCAACTGTTGAAGAAAGTGTATGGAAACCGGGACAGCATGTAAAACTGCAATTAAAAGCTAGAAATCTATTATTATTTAATAATATAAGCGTGGCCATTGTAATTTCAAAGTTCGAAGCGAACCGTTGTCATTGCTTTGTTTACCTTTTGATGCTGAGTATATGCTGTCGGTATACAGCTTTCTGTCGTTCGTACTATTTTTGTTAAAAATGATATTTGATGTTAGATACGTGTACATAACGTACAAAATGACATTTTGAATCTATTTCTGCCTTTATTTCCACTCAAAACGACTAATTTTTGGTGAGTATTTTGTTGGTTTCTACAAGAAAATAGTCTGTGAAACTAGGTCATCGATTCAAATCGCCTAAGCCTTGTTTTCCCATAGAGCTGAGATCCGCAATGTTAAAGCTATGGAGACCCGTCGAACAACCACGAGTATATCATTGATGTCATTGGGTTTCTCCGAGTTTGACAGCCGGAAAGACAAAATGGGTGGGCCAAGCGTATCGATTATGAACTAAATGGTAGTGTAATGTATGTATGTACCACTGGTGACTGGCAGGGTGACTACCCACCGTGCCGGTACCAGTACGGCACAATAAAGGATTCACAGTTGCGGGACCGGTGTGGCATACTCAGACGTGTCATGTGCTCAGCCGTGTCCATCGCTTCTGCGCATGCGTCAGAATCTAACAGTATCGTCTGCGCATGCATCAAAATCCATCGACATTCAAGCTGTCAGCTAAGACACTAAGACTTATTTGGATGTTCACTACAACCGTGGCCTAAGTAGGCTAATTCTAGACCCCTCCCCCCAGCCAAGAAAAGATAAATAAAAGTGTGGTGAATTCCTGCAGGAGGAAATAGAGATACAAAAACAATAATAAATCCGCGCATGCGCAGAAGCGATGGACACGGCTGAGCACGGGACACGTCTGAGTATGCCACACCGGCTGATAGGTGGTGTCAGATGTGGGGTCATGGAAGATAAAGATTATCACATCTCTCTACTAAACTACCGAAACACACCAATAATAGGTACAGATGCGTCGCCAGAGCAGCTGATGATGAGCAGGAGATTGTGATCTAAAATCCATGTCACACAAAAACAATTAAAACCTCAGATGCAAACTTCAAAACACCAGCAAATGACCAAGATTCAACAAACACAAAAAGATTACGATGACACGCACGCCAGCAAACAACATCCAAAGTTAGACATGAACGAACATGTCCGTTATCTAACACACGAGGCAAGATGGGCCCCCAGTGTCGTGGTTTAAAAGCCCGGCCAGATCGGATGCCCTGCCGTGGCTTCTGCGCATGCGCGGATTTTTGGAGGCCTTGCAAACTGCAGCATGTCGGAGTTTGAAAGCCCGGCCAGATCGGATGCCCTACCGTGGCTTCGCACTGAGGGGGAGGGGGGTACTTTGGTTGGCTTGCGAGGGGGGAGGGGAGATTACTTTGGTTGGCTTGGTTTCTTGGGAGGGGGGTGTTTTTACATTATTTTAATTATTAATTCAAATATCTCAGGGGTACGTTTATCTTTTCTTGGCTGGCTGGGGGGGGGGGGGGGTGAGGGGGGGTTTTAATCAGTCTTTTTGTATTTGTGCTATTTCCTACTGAAGGATGATTTAATTATTGGGGTGGGGGGGGGGGGGTACTTTGGTTGGCTTGCGAGGGGGGGGGAGGGAGATTATTTCAATGTTTGTAAACATTGTGAAAAACGAATACACACTGCCACTGCCACTATTAAAAATTAATAGAAATGCACAACCCTAACCGTATAAATTTAATATAATCTATTCATTGAAAATGTTTCTATATGTGTACCAAGCAGTTTGTTTCTAAGTAGTGTAGTTTTAGAGATATTTCACTTTTTCTGTATGAAGATTGCTCACGGCCATTGACAATGCACTGGCACTGACACTCAGAACGAATACACACTGCCACTGCCACTATTAAAAATTAATAGAAATGCACAACCCTAACCGTATAAATTTAATATAATCTATTCGTTGAATATGTTTTCTATATGTGTACCAAGCAGTTTGTTTCTAAGTGGTGTAGTTTTGGTCGTAATGCGTAGCATTGCGGTTGATGCGAGGAGAGGAAGAGACCCTCCCCTGCCCCGGGCTGTCGCGCAGCATCCTCGCCTCACCCGACGCCCGCTGCTCCCCTCCCCCTCGCCCTCCCTCCCCCGGCCCCGGGCTGTCGCGCAGCATTCGCGCCTCACCCGACGCCCGCTGCTCACCTCTCCCTCGCCCTCCCCCGGGCCGCCCGCTTTCACACCTCACCTGCTGTCGCCCTCCAGCCCTCCTTATAAGGCCGCCCGCCGGCCTCCCTCAGTCACTCGCCTTCCTGCCTCCTTCCAGTTCAAGTATTTTCCTGCCTTGGCTCTCCACCACGCCGACTCCACCTCGGACCTCTGCAACTCCTCAGGCCGCAAGCATGCCAGGACAAGGAAAAGGCAAAGGCCGGAAGGGCTCCCGGGCGACGGCCCTGGCCACCCCGGGACCATCCTCAAGCCCGCGGCGGGACGAGTCACCCTCCTCGGCCCCGGCGTCCCCCTCGGCGCCCTCGGACCGCACCTCGGGCGCCGACATGACGGCGATCTTGGAGGCCCTCCAGCACCTCCGGACCGAGCAGCGCCAGACTGCCGCCCGCATCGACGCTCGGATGGACGCCCTGGAGGCGGGGGAGCCCCCCTCGGAGACCCCCTCACCGGCACCAAGACGCCAGGCCGCCTACACCACCGCGCCCGCCCCGGCACCTCGGGCGCGCGCCCCGGCCGGGGCCCGGCCCCCGCCGCCACCTCAGGCGACCCTGCCGAGAGCAGCGCACGCCCAGTACGAGAGATACCACCACCTCGCCAGCAAAGCAGCCCTCGCCCCGCCGCCTGCCTACTACGATGAGCCGGCCCAGCATACCCCTGCCTCCGCGGCCGACGCCGTGCGGGAAATACTGGCTTCTGCCGAGGCGCGGCACTCCGTACGGCGCCAAGGTATACCAGCAGAGTACATCTTCCCCTCAGACCTAGTGGAGAGGGGGCCCGAGAGGAAGCCGGTAAAGAGGGGCGAGGCGACGAAAGACGAGTATAGCCTCGCCCTTCTCACCCTTATCGACCACCCCAACTTCCCCGCCCACTCCGCCCAAGGCCTGCACCACCACCACCTCACCATACTGAGGGACAACCTCATCTACCCGTCGCCGACCGTCCGCCGTTATTCCGAGACGGTGTTTACTTGGATAGCGGACGGGAGGCTCCCCCACGGGTGGCACGACCCGGTTGCCCTCAACCTCCTGAGGGTCGAATCCCTCACCATGCCCGCCCACCAAGCAGCCAACACAACAGCCCGCCCCCTAGACCCAGAAAGACCCCGGCCCCAGCCCCGCGCCCAGACCGACACCCAGGTCCCCTACAGCAGGGACCTCCACGGGGCACCCTGCAACTCCTGGAACCGGGACCCTACCTCATGCACCCAAGCCACCCCGGGGGAGGTCCACGGCCAAGCAGCACCACACGTGCGCGTACTGCGCCAATGTACGGAAAGTCCTCACCATGCATAGTGAGGACAGATGCATGGCGAAACGCGCACGTGAGCGCGCGGCACCCGCCACCTCGCCGGATTTTCAGTGAGCCGGCACCTCCCGACCGGCCCGGGGGCCCTCAACCAGCCCACTGATCATGAAAAAGCCGCCCTCCTCACCAGAACGCCACCCAGCCCCCCTGTTACCGCCCCCGGCCCCCAGCCGGAGGCCCACCGGCGCACCATCAGCTTCCCCGAGGCGCGGCCTGACCACCGCCTCGCCGCCGACCTCGTCTGCACCATTCCCTCAGCCGGGGACCATCACCCCACCCCTAAGGCTCTCAACGCCTCCCAGCACCCGCTGCTCACCAACACCCTCGACGGACGTCCACCTCGACCCCGGCGATACCACCTTCCTCTGACCCCCCCGACGACCACCCCCCCCGACCCCCCGCTCAACCGCCCGTCCCCCGCCCCCCCGACCCCGCCCCCACCCCGCAGGAATTTGCTGCCCCCTCTCCCGCCCTCGCCGCACCTCCTCCCCACCGGAGCACCATCAGCTTCCCCAAGGCGCGGCCTGACCACCGCCTCGCCGCCGACCTCGTCTGCACCATTCCCTCAGCCGGGGACCATCACCCCACCCCTAAGGCTCTCAACGCCTCCCAGCACCCGCTGCTCACCAACACCCTCGGCGGGCGTCCACCTCGACCCTGACCCGGCCGTCCTCGACTTGCTCGAGTTCGGCTTCCCCGCCAACTACTCCTATTTTTTAATCTACTTTTTTTTTCAATTCATTTTTTTTTTATATTATAGATACATCAGTAATAAATCAATATGTGTACCCAATTTGATTAATCTATGGAATTGACTATGGACTGGTTATTAATTATGTAAATTAAATTAAATATGTATTATATTACAAATATACATATGTATTACCAAATGATACTGATATTTGTAACTTTGAATATACTGCCGTATTTGGTATAAATTGATAAGTAAATATTATATTGAATGATATTACACCACTGCCAAACAGCCAATGTATCCCTACGGTTAAAAGTACACACAAAAATATAAACACACTAAAATTAATCAAACAATGCTAGTGTAAATAAAATAATATATATAAAAAATCACATCACATGCCAACAAACAAATAATGGTGCAATGGCACCATCGGTAGAAACTACCAGGAGAACGCTACATTTGAATTAGGTCATCCCACGTCATCGCGAGACCTCATAGCGAGAGCACTTTTGGGAAGCTTGTCGAAAGTATTTTGGGTTCTTTTCAGCTTCAATTGCTTCAAAACTAACCATTTTTCCTCAAGATTACTCGGGACTAATGATTAGTAAGTTGTAACGATCAATTTGATATACTTATCTCAAAAATAAAATAAAAATTCAGATGCCGTCGGACCATGCAACTTTAAGTAAAGTAATGTAAGTAACCCCCATTGTTGGAATTAAATGCCCTGAGAGTGTTCTTAATGTCACTCGCTGGTACAACATACCATCGGATACACCAATTAAAAAGGAAATTCAAGTGAGGGCAACTTTATCGTTCTCAACAAGACCTGCTTGACATCAAATTCAATACTAATACAAGGGATGTGGTCTAGTTTTCCATATTCGAATAAATATTCACAGGTTCCAATATGCTGTGTGTTGTGGCCCTCATAAATAAATAAACCTGTTTAAACAACTTTTATGGGCATATCCATATTTAACCCCGTCCCCAGTTCCTTGCAAATTCATACAAAAAGTCCAAAGTTACTTATCATCCATGCCGAAAATTGGCTCCGCCAGAGGTCTGTTGGGCACATCATAGCCATCCCTTCAAAACCTATTAAATGCCAGACTGCAATACCCATCTATATCATATCCGGTGTGGCGGTTTCAGTGCCCGGTCAGTTTCAGCGCCCTGCCGTGGCTTCTGCGCATGCGCGGATTTTAAGAGATGGTCAAAACACCCGTGGCCTCGCCGGCTACAAGCTCAGCTGGTGCCCGGCAGTGTTAGGGACCGATTAGGCTGAAATCTATTGAATGCGATCATATTTAACAGAATTACATACTCAAATAATGAAATTTAATTAAATTAACCTTAAATTCCAAGCGATATTAACGTGGCAGCTAGATCGGTGTCGAATCGCCGAGTGTAAACAAAACAAATAGCAGTGCTCGCCGCAACATGCGAAAATCCGCGCATGTGCAGAAGCCATGGCAGGGCGCTGAAACTGACCGGGCGCTGAAACCGCCACACCGGCTTCGTCATGTCCATCACTCTCATGAGGGTCCAACTGACCTATCTGCGCTTCTACAGCAGCACGTTGCTGTGAAGCTGCTAGAAACCCCTCCTGTAGAAGTGAAGCCCGTGTAGCTTCTCTCCCTCCTTCTGGCATACAATGTTTTTATTCTTACTAACAAAAACACACAATTAACACACAATAATTATACAGAAATTTAGAACCGTACAATTTTGGTCAGGAAAATGGCAAACAAGGCATAATTTTGAACTCTGTACACGTGGTCACCAGAATTGTAGAGTGGAAATGCCTGCAAAAGCCTCGCCGACAACACGAACATGCACTGGTCAGTTGTAGACAGTCACGTATATATATATTTGATTGAGATCCTATAGTTATATAGTGTACATAAGTCACATGTATTCACGGGACAATGCCCAGACCAATGAGAATATAGTATCCTGGTACGTTGTAACCCAATCATGGCGATCACTACTTACAAATGTATATATAAGTATCGATCGGATACGGAGGCCAAATCGTGAAGAGCACAGGCTTCCCTTGGGGAAGGTCCCTTGGGAGTTCAAATCCGAGGTTCTTACATAATTGTCACTATGTACCCAGGCATTAGGCATTACTAGGATAGGGAAAGCACTGGTTAACTCAGTATCAGGATAATGTGACTGAGTAGGAAATCAAGTCATGGTGCCTGTGAGCTGGTCTTCCAGTGGGGCAGCACTATAATGTGGCCATGAGTGCGCACTTTTTCCAGGTTGGTAGTCGTCCTCATATGACCGTAAATGTTGTCAGGACACAAAACCAAAACAAACAAACAGGTATCAAACCCTGGCAGCCTTCAGTTCAACCTTACTCATCACCAGTGGACCGGCTCGGCCCGGTCTGCACCGTATCATTCCACTCCCAGTTGACCCAATTGGGCCACGCTTCACATACATAGTTATTTACATAATCCAAAGTACTATTTCATACCGGCATTTTTACATTATCATAACAGCAGTTGATCATTATTCTGCATTTATCGGAATATTTTACAACTCCACCCCAATAGTCACACAGCAGACTGCATCACGTCAGTCTAAACATGTGGTCTTCTCCATGGCAGAGTGCTTAGAGTGTCTGACTTTTTTCTAGGTCGGACTCCTAATCTGAAGGTCGGTTGTTCGATTTCCCATGCCATCACCTCTGCCAATTTGGATTTCCACTGCTTTGTATAACTTACAGCATCACCAAAGGCAGTTGCTCTCATACCATGTCCATGTGGTATGGGCGGCTAAAAATCCCTTGGGTTGGTACAAGTATATACTCAGGCTTTCTATCAACCAACTCTCTAATGGTGAAAACAAGTGTATTCAGACTTATCCATGATAGACAGTATACATGTACAAGAAAAAAGAAAATACTGCAATAGTCACACTGCATATTGCATTATGTCAGTCTACACCCAATAGGCACACTGCAGACAGAATTATGTCAGTCAAAACCCAATACTGCAATAGTCACAATGCATATTACATTATGTCAGTCTAACACCCAATAGTCACACTGCAGACTGCATTACGACAGTCTAAACCCAATTCTGCAATAGTCACACTGCAGACTGCATCATGTCAGCTTACATCCAATACTGCAATAGTCACACTGTAGACTGCATCATGTCAGTCTACACCCAATAGTCACACTGCAGACTGCATCATGTCAGTGTACACCCAATAGTCACACTGCAGACTGCATCATGTCAGTGTACACCCAATAGTCACACTCCAGACTGCATCATGTCAGACTAGACTCAATAGTCACACTGCAGACTGCATCATGTCAGTCTACACCCAATGGTCACACTGCAGACTGCATTATGTCAGTCTACACCCAATAGACGAGATCATAGTTCCGACTGTGCATGTGCTGAAAATGGCGTTGGGAGCAAGGCAAAGGCATACAGCCATTGAGTTTGCTGATACGCGTAGGGCAAAACTTCCATTTTATTCAAAATTAATAGAAATACATAACAATTTGGCATAAACATGGATGGAAGGATGCAATATAATAATATAATGAATATGTTTAAGATACAACTCTCCATAATTAAGCATTTTGAACTAAGAAACATACAATTTCAGTCACTTTACAGGCTGATGTTTACATCACCATTGATTAGCCATAAGTAATTCTTTTTCTAAATATTAAAATGTCAAATGTGTCAATAACAACTTGTTTCAAAGAAATATATAACCAATATCTGATTAACCCTATTCATTTTCTATTTCTACATATGTCATTAACCATAGGATATAAATAAAAACATGAATAAAATAAGTAAAACTGACTGGCTATGGCTCTAACACTAGTCTGAGTGCCCAGATTTGTCTAAATCTAAATGCACATGGCATAAGCTGTGCTGATTATATTGATGTAAATCCAATGCTGGATAAAAGATTAATATCTTAATTTATTATATATATTTTTTTAGTTGGTATTCTATGTTTCTAACAAGAGCTGAGATGAGCTGAAACTAGCACATTTCATAACTGCACCCAGTGTATTAGCATGTGCCATGTGCTTCTGACTGGTTTGTTTTGCTCTGACACATCCCACAATGCACCACGCGGCTGGAACGGCGATGTAGTCTATTGTCACACTGCAGACTGCATCATCTCAGTTTACATCCAATACTGCAATAGTCACATAGCACACTGCATCATCTCATCCTAGTGGTCCATCCTTCATTATGCCATGTCTTACTGGGTCAGCATCTCACTTGCCTCAACCTTGCCGTCATTGCACCCACCACCACCGCACCAGCACCACCTCACCCTCAACATCATATCCCTTCACGATCCAATCTCACCATCATCACCGCCTCCATCTCCCACCCTTGTTCTGTCTAAACCCCTTTCTTGTTGCCTCCTCCCTTTGGATCCTCCCCTCCTGTCTACCCACCCCGCCCCACCACACCCCACCCCAGCCCCGTGTTCCCCCTGCCCACCCTGCCCCACCCCCGTGTTCCCCTTGCCCACCCTGCCCCACCCCCGTGTTCCCCCTGCCCACCTCGCACCACGCGCGGCTCAGCCTCCCCTTACGGCCGCTCACCGACACAGGCACCAATTTCCCCCCTAAGTCCTCCCGTACAGGGATCTCGTGCTTCGTTCGCCGTCAACGGCCTCTGGTAGCGATTGAAAACAGCTGATTCGGTTGGCCCGGTGCCAGCGGGTCAGCTGACTGCGCGGGGTCGGTATACATGTGTAGAGTGTAGTGGGATTACTGTGAATAGACTACATCACGGTTCCGACTGTGCATGCGCTGAAAACGGGGCCGGGAGCAAAGCAAAGGCATACGGCTATTGAGTTTGCCGATACACGTAGGGCAAAACTGTCATTTTATTCCAAATAAATAGAAATACATAACAATTTGGCACAAACATGGATGGAAGGATGCAATATAATAATATAACGAATATGTTTAAGATACAACTCTCCATAATTAACCATTTTGAGCTAAGAAACATACAATTTCAGTCACTTTACAGGCTGATGTTTACATCACCATTTATTAGTCAGAAGTAATTCTTGTTCTAAATATTAAAATGTCAAATGTGTCAACAAACACTTGTTTTAAAGAAATATATAACCAATATCTGATTAACCCTACTCATTTTCTATTTCTACATATGTCATTAACCATAGAATATAAATAAAAACATGAATAAAATAAAGAAAACTGACTCTGGCTATTGCTCTAACACTAGTCTGAGTGCCTAGGTTTGTCTAAATCTAAATGCACATGGCATAAGATGTGCTGATTATATTGATGTAAATGCAATGCTGGATAAAAGATTAATATCTTAATTTATTATATATATATTTTTAGTTGGTATTCTATGTTTCAAACAAGAGCTGAGATGAGCTGAAACTAGCACATTTCATAGCTACACCCAGTGTCTTAGTATGTGCCATGTGCTTCTCACGGCTTTGTTTTGCTCTGACGCATCCCACAATGCACCGCGCCGCTGGAACCGTGATGTAGTCTATTAGGTGGGCGGGCCGTGTCCTCCCCTTGCAGCGCTCATAGCAGCGTTCTTACATCACGCCGCTGGAACCAACTCGTGCATTTGGATGATTGGGATGGTAACAGAAGGGGGTGTGGGGGGGGGGGGGTGTTAGCCATGTGCACACCGAACAGACTGCACAAGAACTAAATGTACATGAAAGCGTGTTCCTATAAACAAAAAAAACATAAGGAAGTAGCTTCGTCCGATAAATGCATCAAATATTCAAAATAAAAATGTGTTGGTGCAGGGAAGTGTATAAGTCACTTTAATAGACTTTCTTACTGCTGAAGCCTATGGTGTTAGTGTTAGAATGTTGATGCATATACTAAAATTAACATAGCATGCTTTTATTTAAATGTCTCCAAAGTTAGTAATTTATAGTTGATGATAGTTATCAACCAAATGTGCCGAAATAAAATGCTAGAAACTGATTTCAAATTTACCAAACACAGAATGGGCTGAAGCTGCGGACTGTCAATTATGATGGTAATCGGCCTTGAGGGCCAACCAGTACTAAATGTCACTTCGGTCGAGCTCGCATCACTTTTGGATTAGCTATTGTGAGAACAGGGTATGCATGGGTATGCAGGTATTGCAATACTTCAGGGAGTTTGACACCCCTGCCCTGCAGAGTTGTAAACCACTGTCTTGTGGTACAGGTTCTTGACAGAACCGAAGGCTAAGGGAGCAAACCCTAAACAGAAAACCATGTCACTGTGCCAGCATTAAGGGCGGTTGATGTATGGAACTCCCAACATCTCCCGACCAGCCACTGCAGGGACAAATAGTTTTCGCCTGTCTGGACATGTTCTTGCCGGTGTGAAACCTCTATTTGCTCCCCGAGAGAGTGCCACTGGTAACTTGCAAAAGCCAGCAGCACTTCAACACTTTTGCAGGCAGCTTTCATGAAATGTAAAGTGACAAATAAGGAAATACTCGAATGGACGGGGCTGCCCTCTATGAAAGATCTTCTGATCAAAGAGAATCTCCGGTGGACTGGACACCTCATGAGGATGTCAACAGACAGGCTACCAAAGCAGATCCTCTATTCTCAACTGTCTTCTGGTTACAGAAAGAGAGGGCGCCCTCGTCTCCAGTTCAAGGATACCATCAAGAGAAACCTAGAGCTGAGAGACATTAAGACCGACTCATGGACATCACTCTCACAGCAGAGAGCTAAATGGAGAGCGGCAGTCAAGTAATGAAAGCAGTCTTTGGCACATCGCGACCGACAGCATGATGATGATTGTGAGAGCAAGACATCACAGACAGGAGGAGCGACCACCTGAAGGGTTGGTTATTCTGCTGCATGTTAATAGCAGAATATTATATTTGAAACCATCATACCTTCACGCACAGATGCCTCTTTTTAATGGTGGATATTTGGTCTTCCTCATTCCACTGCTCCTTTCCTTACCCTAGGCTAGGGAGCGACAAGCAAAATTGATTATGTCACTGGTTTTGGTTCGGTCAGGGATTGAACATGGGGGTTCGAATCCCATGACCAACCAAAACCAGACATTCAACTCACTCGGCCACCCCCATTGGGGTCATTTTTATTTCAAATGTACTGAATAGTTGTTGAGAAGTGACTGCATATGCATATTAATATACGATGCTTAGGTGCGGTGCTGGTTACTGTGTCCAGTAAGCCTCACATCGTTCACTCCTCGGGGGCATTGGTGGCTATGTTATGGTGCTGTCACATTACGACACATCGCGCAAAAGTACATCGACGTATGTAATTTGTTGCCGCTATGTCGGGATACGTCATTATGCGTTACACAATCGTTTAGTCTGGGAGCCAACTGCCATTTTTTCCCTTAACCTTGCATTGTTGTATTAAGTTTTTTTTACTGTTGATTTAGGTAGCCAAGGGTCTATATTTTCAGAAACTGCTTGAGGAAATGTTGTCACCCTTGAGCAATTTGAGAAATTCAAGATGCCATCCAAAATGGCCACCATAACCTATAAAAGACCATAACTCCCGACCTGTTCATCATAGGAAGGTGATTTTTGTCTCTATACCTAGGTTTTAGGGGTCAAGCTATCCATTAGAACTAAGTATTATGTTAATATCAAATTACATAATGGTAATTTCCAAGATGGCTGCCAAGATGGCTGCCATAACACTAAAACTGGCATATCTCCTTAACTATTCGCTCTAGAAGTTCAGTGGATTTATCCAGAAAGGTTCTCAAATGTTATTCTATGGTTTGGAGGGATGCACGCTCTAATGAGCTTCATTGGATCTATTGGAACACTGATGGCTGATACCGGTCTGTCAGATATAATGTCCTCTGTGTTTGGCGGTGTGTCGAAAATGCTCACTGGAAAAAAGTTTCCCCAGAACATCAGAGCATTACGAATGGTAGCTGAAGAGACACTTCGCGGAATCATTCAGGATAAACCACTACATTGCAGTGGTGACCTCATGCAAATTCTCAAAACCGAAGCCAGCAAGAGTCAAACTATGAAACTTTGGGTTGATGTCTTGATAAAACCTGTCCTGCTCACCATGATGTTCGTACGGGCTGAGCGCGAAGGTGACTGGCCACTTCATCTGGAAACCTACAAGCAAATGCTACCATACTTCTTTGCTGTGGGGCATGTGAAATATGCGAGATATGGGTTGTCCTACCTTCATGAGATGGAACGGCTACCACAAGAGGTGTTGTCACACTTCATGAAGGGTGAGCATGTCATGCACCATTCTGCTGTCTTATGGAATGGCATCTGGAGCAATATGATGATTGAGACGACCTTCATGCGGTATGGGCATGCTCCTGGGGGAATAGTTGGCATCACGCTTAAGCCAGAAATGCTGAAGGTATGGGCCTTTAGTCTGCATGCATGCAGCAGGTTGGAATCTGATCTGGATGACATGATGGATGAGGACACTCAAAGCAAGGTGGTGACAACACACAAAGACGAGGCAAAAGCCAGGATCGCTGAAGACAAGAGAGACCGAGATGGAATCAGACAAAACTTGACACTTGCATTGATCCTTTAGATTCTGCGGCACACCCCAGTGGAATAGTCAATGTAGTTAGCGGCCAGATTGGTTCAACTGAAGTCAATGTCCACAATACTGTCACAATCGGGACTGAACAAATGAAAGTTTTTGAAAGTCGGTTACCGCAGGGACTTTATGAAACCATCACGAAGGAGGTTGTTACTATGGATCATGCAAGGAAGCATGTGAAGGGCAGAGCTGTGCAAGAATTTGATACCAATTTGATTTACTCAAGGGTGATTGGCCTACAGGCTAGTGGGCAGGACATGGACATTAACGATGTGCTTGGTCATGAACTTGCACCAGTTCCAACGTCCATGTTTGATGATACTGGAGATATGAGGATTGCGAAATCGAAATCTACCTTGAAGAAAATTCTCCAAGTTGAGGTGTCTGCTAGAGTTGCTGGTGGTGCAAATGTTAGTGTGCTCGATGGCTCAGCAATACTCTGGGTAGTTCCTTGGCCTGCTGATGGGTCTGTCAAGGACTATATAGCGAACTTCAAATATGCCACATGAAAAAGGTTATGGGTCGAGGATGTGTATCTGATATTTGACACATACTATGATTACAGCACAAAGAGTGTTACCAGAGGATCTAGGGCAACTGGTGTCAGTAGGGTTCATCATTTGCAAGTCAACAGTAAACTTCCAGCGCAGACGATTCTACTAGCCTCTTCCAAAAACAAGAAGCAACTGATGCAACTGATAGTTGATGATATAGTCCAGGATAAGAAGTTTCACGAGGACAACACACAACATCACAAGTTAGTGGTAACAGGAGCAGATCCAGTGCCAATCAAAATCAGTGAAGGTGGAGGTGTCATCTCATGGGCAGATCTGGAAACTTCACACGAAGAAGCAGATAACGTCATTGTCCAACAGGTCTTGAGTTGTGCCGTGGAAAATGCAGAAAGCAAAATCACCGTTGTTGCCGATGACACTGACGTCTTTGTACTGTTGCTGCATTATCATCACATGGCAAATCTCAAGAATGTTGTATTGATGGAGTCCCCCATCAAAGAAAGGACGGTGGTTGATATAGGCAAAACTGTGCAGAAGCATTCTGAGATAGTATACTGTGCAGAAGCATTCTGAGATAGTCGAAGGAATACCCCCGGCACATGCACTTTCTGGCTGTGACACCGTTGCCTCCTATTTTGGAATTGGAAAGGCCACTGTACTCAAAACACTTCGATCGGGGCACTCACTTAACATGTTGGGTGCACCAGGGCATTCTATGGAATCTGTTATTCAACAGGCTACCTCCTTCATTTCCGCATGCTATGGACAAACAAACTGTAGCACAATGCCAGAGACAAGGTTAAAGGTATGGCTGTCAAAAACAGGCAAAGGGTCATCAACACCGAAGTTGTGTACCTTGCCACCAAAAACTGAGGCATTCAAGGAAAATGTTAAAAGAGCTCACCATCAGGCTTTGGTATGGCACTCACTGGAAGCGCAGAATCCACCCGAGTTGGACTCAGCGGAATATGGTTGGGTAAAGGATGACCAAAACAAGTCCCTTCAACCAGTCACCCTCCCTGATGAAGTCGAACTAGCCACAGTACTACTCCATGCAGTTCACATGCTTGTAGTTGCAACTCTGCAAACATGAAATGCACAATATTTTGCACCTGCTATAATCAGGCTTGCTGTACCCTGACATCATAGTTGATTGCATGTCTTTGCGATGCACATGGGCAACACAATGTACAAGAGTGTAAATTATTTGGTGAAGTGGTAGCCATCCTTAAATATGAATTGTATAATATCCTTTTGGTAGTCTGTGTGAGAATTCAGATTTTAAATTAAAGAACATTTGTTATAATATAACACCTGTGGTCGTTTACTTTTTCATATTTTTCCCAAGATTGAATAGTATAGAAGATATACCAGTACTTGTAAACTGGCAGCCATCTTGGATTTCTAGATGACATCATCAGTATATGAACTTTGATCTGATACAGATAGATGTGTCTCCAAAATACCCAGTGATAGACACCTTCACGACTAATTTGGAGTAAATAGTGAAGGAGATATGCCAGTTTTAGGGTTACGGCAGCCATCTTGACAGCCATCTTGGAAATTACCATTATGTAATACAATATTAACATAATACTTAGTTCTAATGGATAGCTTGACCCATAAAACCTAGGTGTAGAGACAAAAATCACCTTCCTAGGATGAACAGGTAGGGAGCTATGGTCATTTATAGGTAATGGTGGCCATCTTGGACGCCATCTTGAATTTCTCAAATTGCTCAAGTGCGACAACATGTCATCAGCAGTTTCTGAAAATAGAGACCCTTGGCTACCAAAATCAACAGTAAAAAAAACTTAATGCTGCGACAACAATGCAGGGTTAACCCTCTCTGCTCCCGGACTAGTTAGGTGCTCTTTGGTATAGCTCAATGTATGTCGACGTTCGTCAAGATACGGCATCACATGTCAGAGGGTCGGCAAAGTTTTGTGCATGCACAAAACTTTCGACGTACGACAACGTGACAATTTTATGTCTGCCGTATGTTATGTATGCGTTAGGCGTACTTCGATGTACATTAGACATACATTAGTCAAAAATTGTTCACTACGTTGCACTACTATGGTGACCTACTTTAAAGGCATTGGGTATGTACAGTCCGCGTACTGACAACGTATGGATAACGTACGTCTAACATACATCTAACGTATGCTTAGCGTTTCTCCAGCGTGTCTTGACGTATGTAATATATGACGTGTAGTTCTGGCGATTGAATAACATATATAATGTTCACCTGCGGTGTGTGAACGTACCGTTAGCGTAATTCGAGCATTTTTCACCGGGAGGTACGTTAGCCATATGTTGGTCATACGTTGGCCATACACTATGTAGATGGTATGTATACGTCCAACTTTGCCACCAACGCTGAAAAGTTTGATGCTTCTCGACGTAAAAAAGTGATTTTACGCGTGGGGGCGCGCTGGCGAGATGCGTCGTAATGTGACAGGGCCATTAACACTACCACTAACAGAACGATCGGTGACCACTCAGGGGACAGGCCTGCAGACATGTGCACAGACCAGTGGTCCACAACTGGTTCATCAAAGGCTGTGTGGTATGTGCTTCCTGTCTGTAGGAAAGTGCATATTATATATAAGACCCCTTGCTGCTTATCAGAAAGAGTAGCCTATGTGTTGTTGTGGCAGTGGATTTCCTCCAAAGAAGTATGTCAGAATGACCATATATTTGACATGCAATAACTGATGATACAATAAAAAAATCAATGCGCTCTACAAGCGTTGTTAAATCAAACTTTGTGTTGCACACATGCGCACAGAGACGTGCTTGATGGATGGCTGCCCGAGTGCCGAGCCACTAGTGCCCTTGTCCACACTCACTGACGCACTCAGCCCACGTCGTCTACGCGGTGCCACAGCTTGCACCTGGTCGCAGCGTTAGCAGTCGACCCTAATTTAAATCTACCATCTACCCCAACCACTCGATCCCTGGGTCATTTGAATCACAGCCATGTCACTTCTTTGGAGTTATCTTGGAAAAAACAAATGATATATCACCAGTTTTGTAAATAGATATTTTGCTTCCCAAAAGAACATAAGACAGAGACCACTTAATAACTCAAACTAACTACTTGGACAAACCAGCTTAACCAAATGTATCCATCCCATCATTTCACGTGTTAGTTAATCAAATATAGTATGTCCCTAGAATACATTATTTAACCACATCGCCTTTCCGATAAAAAAAAATGCATGTAGATCACATGCCAGTCTGGCTGACATGGCATCTGGAAAATTCTCGTAGAAACATGATACTGACATGAAGCTCTTGAAAGTAAAGTTAAGCTTCTTTTATTTAACGACGCCTCTAGAGCACATTGATTTTCATCATTTGCTATTGGACGTCAAACATATGGTCATTTTGACATATTTCTTTGGATGAAACCTGCTGCCGCCATATACGCTACTCTTACCGATAAGCAGCAAGGGGTCTTTTATATGCAATTGTTTTATGATGGCATAGTTTAGTTACATTTCCATTTCATTAATCTATGGGTTTTTTTTGTGTTTTTTTTTGTATGGGATGTTTATGCTGTTCATAGCATATAGGCTCGGATGATCAAGCTTGTTTTCAACACTGGGCAGTTATCGGTCTATGTTTCTTCAGATTATGGTTTGTGGTTAGTGATCTATTTTTTTGGATTTTCTTGGTAAGAGACTTCCTCTTTTTATTTTTTCATACACCTAATTCTAAACTAGCCTACTCTATTTACATATTATAGGCTTGTACGTAATAGGTAGTTGGTTTATGTTTAGATTTGATGTTATCTGGCTGTTTTCTGGCAGGGGGTTACCTCTCATGGGCAGTCCAGCTGGTGGTCCGTGACATATCACATGCCCCCTTGTGGAACAGCTTAGAAGGGGTTTCCTGGTTTTATTTCGCACAGATATTTTTTGTATGTTTTTAGGTCAGGAATTTGTCGTTCCCTTACCGTTTGTGCATTGCATACTTTGGCTTCTTTTGTGAGCTTTGATTTGACTTCCGGTCTGCCATAGTAGTGGTGCATTGTTTGCTCTGGTGTTCCTTAGTGGTTGGATTAGATGTTTATTGTCTTGACTATATCCATACTCTAGGATTTTTAGGTGGATTATTCTTCTGTTTTCTAATAACATTACTTTAGTTCTTTTCTGTATGTCATAGGTGGGGTGCAGTTTGTCTACTTTGAGGCAGGTCTTTATGTCTCTATTTTGCAGTATTTGCAGTTTTTTTAGTAATTCATTTTTAGCCCCCATGTAAATTACATCCCCATAGTCGAAGTAGGGGAGCACCATACCTTTGAAGACTTTTATTGACATTTCTTGTGTCATATAGTTTTTTAGTTTTGCAAATAGCCACAGTTTGTGGTTTATTTTTTGGATGATTTTTGTTATACATAGGTTGCAGTTTAGCTGGCTATCCAGCTCTAGGCCTATGTATTTGGAGTGATTTATATTTTCTAATATTTGGTTTGCTAGCTTGCAATGTAGATTTCTTTCCGGCATTGATTTATGTGAGAAGAACACTGTTTTGGATTTATTTGCATTGATGGTTATTTTATTGGACTCACACCAGTCGTCCAGCTTTAGTAGGAATTTGTTCAGTTTAGCTGTTCCTCTGTGTTTCCCTCTGCATATATGACTGTGTAGTCTGCATATAGTTGGAGATGTTCTGTTTCTAGCCATTTTTTTAGGTCGTTTATGTAGAGTATAAAGAGTAGAGGCACCAGGACTGATCCTTGGGGTATGCCACATGTTACAGGCTGTTGGTCTGATAGAGCATCATTTACTTTTGTTTTTTGTTGCCTGTTGTTTAGGTAGCAAAGCTTAAAGCTTATTGACTTGGACTTTATGCCCATGTTGTTTAATTTTTTTGAGTAGTATATTGTGGTTGACTGTGTCAAAAGCTTTGCTGAAATCAATGAAGGCTGCCCCATCTAATCGTTTTTGGTTCATCGATGCCAGTATGTCATTGTTAGGTTTTCTATTGTTTTTTATGTGGAGTGCAGTTTCCTAAAACCCCCTTGTCTTTTGTTTAGTATACTGTTCTTTTCCAGGTGCTCATGTATGTGCCTGTGGAATACTTTTTCAATTAGCTTGCCTGGTGCTTGCAAAATTGATATTGGTCTATAGTTCCCCATGTTCCCCTTATCACCACTTTTGTAGATGGGGGTAATGGTTGCCATTTTCCAGGCTGTGATGAAGTGCCCCTTTTCAAAGGAGATTTTGAACAGGTCCACCACCATGGTGTCTGGGATGGCTTGAAATGCTTCCTTCAGTATTTTTGTGGGGATCCCATCTAGTCCACTCGGTTTGTTTGTGTCTATGTCATTTATTAATTTTGTTATCTCTTTTAAGTCGGTTTTGCAGGTGGGCATTTCATCCTGTACTGAATAGTTGCATTTCATCCTGGATATTGTCTGATTTGTTTTCCCAGTTTCTTGTGAATTTGTGTGATAATTTTTGCCCTACCATGGCGAAGTTCGTGTTTAGTTTATTTGCTGCATTACTATCTGTGAGCATATTCCCTTCATTATCCTGGAAATGTCGCTCTTCAGTGGGGTTTTTGGGGAACAGCAGGTTTACATTTTTCCAGAACTTATTTGTGTTGCTTCCCCAGTCCTTGTCTTGCTTTATTATGTATTTCTTTTTTGCTGTCCTCACCGCTTTGAGAGAGTGATTTCTGGCAGTATTATAGGCCATTTTATCTTCTGGATCTTTTGTATGCTTAGCTTTGTCACCTAACTTTCGCTTGGTTGTGATGAGTGTCAGTTGTTCCCTGTCTACCCATGGGTCTTGATTTTTTTGTATTTTTAGTTTCTTTATGGGACACATCTGGTCTAGTGATTTTTTGTATCTCTGTGATATTGTTCCAGTAGGTATCAGCATCATCTCTGTTTTTGGTGATGTTGTTTATGTTTTGGTGTATGTGGCTTTTAAGCATTTCTTCTGAGTAATTTTTTGGGGATCTGCCCATCTTGTATTCATAGTGGTTTGTGCGTTTGATTTTTTTCCTGGTTACATATATTAGCTCATGATCACTTATACCGCAGCTTCTAGTGCCCCATTTTGTGGCATAGTTTGAGTTGGTTAGTATTAGATCAATTGTTGAGCTGTTTTTGCTTAGCCTCGTGTTTTCAGTAATGAGTTGCTGTAGGCCTAAGATTTTGATAGTGGTTTGTAACATTAGTTTATTTTTGTCATTGCTGTTGTAGTTTACATTGAAATCCCCTAGTACAAAGATTTCTGCACTTGTTAATTCCACACTGTGTCTATGCTTCTATCTAGGGCTTCAAGGAATACTTCTGTCTCCTGACGGTGGTCTGTAGAGGCTTGTTATGGCTAGGTTTGCCTGATTCTCGTTTTTTATTAGTCACCACAGTAGTTCCATGTGCTCATTTGAAAGATTTTCTGGTTTTAGAACTTCAGTGTCTAGGTTTTTGGAGGTTTTGCAGTAAATTGCAACACCTCTGCCTTTTTTTGTATGGTTTGTTATATTGTTTTGTTGTCTGTCATTACGTACAAGCCTATAACCATCTATGTTGAGGGTGTTGTCTTGGTGCATGTCGGTGAACCAGGTTTCCGACAGTGTTAGTACATCAAGATTTTCAACTTTTATGTGTATTTTTATTATGTCTATTTTTTTGGATGCACTCTGGCAGTTTAGGTGGGCAAAGTGTGTGCCCCTCCTCAGTTTGCATTCAATTGCTTCTACCATCATTTAGGTTAGTGGCTGCTTGTTTAGATTTAATATTTATTAATGACTTTGTTGGGGTGTATGTGCTGGTGCATGCAGCACATAGAGCCTGTTTTGGTATATAGTCATATACACCACTTTAGATTGTACCTGTGTGTGTGGAGGAAGGTATGTGTCCTGCAGTATGTGTTAGCTATTTCATGGTATTAGTTATGCTTTACAATTTGGTTAATGGGATTCATAGAAAGTTTATGATACTCATGGTTTGGAGCCCTGGTGTTTTTTTCCCAGTTCTCGGTGATGCTTTTTGTCAGCCTGGTAGCAACGTACTTGGCATATTCCTCATTGTAATGTATGCCATCTGTCATGCCTATGCCGTACCACGCCGATCTCTTCCCATGCCTTGTTTTGTGTATGTAGTTAGCATACCTTGGTATGGCTACTCCACTGTTTCGGCTGTTATTTAGTTGGTGGATGTAGGCGTTCAGTTCATCTATCAGTCTTTGGTAGTCTTGGTAGTCTTGGTTTCCGCTGCCGCCACAGTACATGTCTATGGCCATACCCACGGGCTCGCATACCACCATCAATTCTGTTAGTTGGCTGAGTGTGTTGTGAGCGAGTTTGTACTCCTTTGTCATGTACTCCATGAGTGCCATTTTCATCTTGAATGCTGGTTTCAGGTTCCTATGGCCTACTTTTACTGTTAGGTCGCAGATTCCTGCCATCATGTATATCTGTGCTGGTGGGGCACAGCTTCTGTATTTCCTGTATACAGTATTTGCTATCCTGGCAATGGACGCTCCTGGTACAGATTCTGCTATTTCTCTGTAATTTAGTGCGTTGTGATGCAGATCCTTCAGATGTGTGGTTAGTGCTCTTACTGTTGAGTCTCCACTGATTATGACCGTTTTCTGCATTTTGGTATCGCTTAAACGACCCACTTCTAATTCGCTGTCGTCGTTGTAATTTGCAGTTTACGGTTTGTTGGTTTGAATTTGGCTTGGGCGGAAGTGGAGCATGCTTGCCTGTTGCTATGCTCTTCGTACCTACTTTTGGCCTGCCGGGAGAGCTCTAAGGCTTTTCACCTGATCGCTGTCTTCATTTTTGCTTTCAGTCGCTAGTGTGTACATTTGTTGTATGTTTCTTTCACTTAGCATTTCAGCTTCTGTTCTTACTGGTCTAATTGTTACTTTGCTGTATTCTTTTTTGTTTTGGAGATTTTTCATTTTTTTAAAGAGCTCTTTCTTTTGTGATTCTTTCTCCAGTTGGATTCTAATGCTTCTTGGTCTGTTGTGTTTTTTCCGTTGTTCTGAGAGAGAGAGAGAGAGAGAGAGAGAGAGAGAGTGGGTCATTTGGTTCCCCGTCCTGCTTTTGCCTTTTCCTGCCATTTTCTAACGATCGACACACTATTGTGAGGTTGATCCTCCTTGTTTTGTTAGATTTCCTCCTGTATTTCGATTTTACATACTGTGCTATTTTTGTATGTGAATTGTCAAACTATACCATATGTAAGTCTTTGAATGTTTGATATTGTTATTTCAGCTGATTTGGGCTAGCTGCATATATTGTAAATAACTGTATTGTCACATGGCTGGAAGACCAGTGCCACATCGCTGACAAAAGACTTTATTCAATGAATAAACTATATTTACAAAAAAGAAGAAAAAAAAAGAAAGATATGTATCCTACGGTATCCTCAGTATCCTGGTATGTTTATGACCGTTTTGAACATTTACCACCGTTTTTAACGGCTGGTTATCTGTCGTAGTTCATCCTTTTGTGTTGGTAGATTACCTCCTGTTTGCTGCTTTTACATCCTTGGATACTTATCCTACAGTATCGTGGTGTGTTAATGGGGAAGATCCACTTAGATATGGTTGTTATGCACTGTTTAGAACATTGGTTTCTTGCGTTAATCAGCGTCCACCACCTACAAAAAAAAACATGTATGACTGGTACCGGTGGCTGTTATCCTGCAGGACGGTACCAGCGCAAATGCAACGTCATCGCTCCTAGCCACCCCAGCCAAGAGGTGGGTTACTCGGGTGGGGTCGTTTTTCACACGGCATGTGTATTTGTCGACTCCACTCGCGGTGTTCGATTTGAAATTCTGACGACTCGGGTGACCCGAGTCGACCGGGTCGTGTTAATCGATTACATCCCTTGTGAGCAGGTCGGTCCCAAGCCTGTAAACAAATGTATTACTACGTCTACACCAGCCACCAGTCTACAGGACAAGCATACCGCCCACCAAGATAAGAGGAACCACGGCTGAGAAAATTGTGTTGCCATAACGGATGCACTTGCCGGACACTCCCCAATGACGGGGTTCTTCCAGATAGGCGCGGTGTGGGGGGCCGCAGATCCGGCCAGGTCAGCTCTGTGAGTCTGTGCTGACAGTGAATACAGCAGCTTACCAGACATATTCTTCACGTTGTTCATGGTGAGTCATCGCCGTAGTTTGCCTAACAGCCTGCCAGGTTGTTCACCTCGGGGGTTACATCTTGCCTGGGACTACACGCGGGTCGTCTGCCTCCTCAGTGTGACGTGGTTAATGCACGACCTTAGATCACTCAGACGGCGGCAGGGGGTGTTTTGGTTGTGGCGATCTGAGGCGAATAGGGCCTACTCAACAAAAACTCCTTCGTGAAAAAAAAATCACAAAAAAACCATCGTGGTAAAATGGGGGTAATATTAATAATGTAAGCAAGAACACATAAACACATGTTTTGCCAACACGGTGAGTTTATTCTGGTGTTTTATGGTTTCTGTGCTAAGCGGGGAGCGCGGCAGGGTGTAGGTTGTTACAGTGCCTGAGCTTCTAGCGGCGCCTTCGGGCACTTGCAAACTAATGCTTACCAAACCGAAGTGTTTCACCCCGCACCCGACTAGACGGGGTCGAATGGCAGATCGAGGAACCCGAACCCATGGGTTCGTGGGTTCGAACCCTGGTTGAGTCAAAACAATGACTTAAAAATTGATAATTGTCGCTTCCTAGCCAGGCACACGGCATTATTAGGATAGGGCAAGGACTGGTTGGCTCAGTGTCAGGAAAGTATGACTGAGTGGGATATCAGGTCATGGTACCTGTGGCCTGGTCTCCCAGTGGGGCAGCACTATAAAGTTGCCATGAGTGTGCACCGTCACAAGTCGTTACCTGTCCTGGTATGACCTTCGATGCTACTAGGACGTAAAACAACAACAAACACCACCTCACGTTGCAGCTGGCACTGACCCGCTGTGCGGACTCGGGTGGAATCCCGCACGACGGGCAGTTCGCAGTGACCAGTCTTACACATAATGGTGGGCATCAAACAATACACCTACAACCAGTTAGAGATGATGTATTTGGAACTGAGGGTGTGATGGAGTCGTTCCGATTCCATCCGCAACTCATTATTAAATTCTTGAGGGAAACTGGTTTTTACCAAAAATTCTTTTTCCATTTTTATCTTGAAAAGTTGTTTACTGCTGATTTTATTCATCATATACCACTTCTGATTTCACCACAGTTGTATGCTCTTTGGTGGCATATATTTCTGTGTTTACTTGTTTTAAATATATTAATTTGTTTAATTCAAATATGTGTAACCACTGAATGACCCCCAATAGCCGATGTCCACTTTTTGTGGTGGGGGTCGTTAAACAAATAAACAAACAAAAAGCAAACAATACAATTTTGTCTTACTTTTTTCTGTGAGAAAAAAAGAGAGGCAAAAAGGGAGCATTAATCGTATTTAAAAAGACGCAACCACTCTGGTACATACATGGAACAAACTGCCCAGTTTGTAAAAGCGACTGGTGGTTACGGCTTGCCACATGCTATCGCAGTGTATTTCTACATGGTTGCAGGTAGCTAAAGTGACCCCCGGGGCCGTCATCGATTAACACGACCCGGTCGACTCGAGTCACCCGAGTCGTCAGAATTTCAAATAGAACACCGCGAGTAGAGTCGACAAATACACGTGCCATGTGCAAAACAACGCGACCCCAGTAACCCACCTCTTGGCTGGGGTTTGCAAGGAGCGATGACGTCACATTTGCGCTGGTACCGTCCTGCATGTTAACAGCCACCGGTACCAGTCATACATATTTTTTTTTTGTAATAACATAGATTAATGAAATGGAAATATCACTAAACTATGCCATCATAAAAATAGTTAAATCATATTTTGCTGTAATTATATCGGCTACTAAAAAAACTAATAAAACGGCGACCATTTTTGTCACCCGAGCACGGAGAAGCTTATTCGATTATTCGACCCGAGTCTGCAGGATGTGCGCATGCGCCAAAAAGTGGCTCGGGTGCCCAGAGTCGATTAATCGATTACGCCCCGGGTAATTGCAATCAAGTAGTTCATTGGTCGCAGTGCAGAGAACACATTCAGTTCTCGGACTAGACGGGCAAGCCTAACAGTCACAACTAAACTGCTCATTTCCTCTGTGGGAAGTGTAAGGTATCATGGTATCCGAATGACCCAACTAGTGACCAGTGGCTCAGTACACCCAGGGGTGTAATCGATTAACCCGACCCGGGCGACTCAGGGCACCCGAGTTGCGAGAATTTCAAATCGAACACCGCAGGTGGAGTTTACAAAAACACGTGCCGTGTGCAAAAAGGCCGACCTCAGTAACCCACCTCTTGGCTGGGGTTGGCTAGGAACGATGACGTCACATTTGTGCTGGTACCGTCCTGCAGGATAACAGTTACCAGTACCAGTCCTACATTTTTTGTTGTTGGAATAACACAGATCAATGAAATGGAAATATAACTAAACCATGCAATCATAAAATACTTTAAATCCTATTTTTCACCCCGAACGTGGAGAAGCGTATTCGATTATTCGACTGTAGGATATGCGCATGCGCCAAAACGTGGCTCGGGTGACCCGAGTTGATTAATCGATTACGCCCAGGTGGGTGGCGAGGTGATCACTGGAGCGTGACGGTGAGCAGGCAGGCAGCTAGCCACACACACACACTGCATAAAGACACCTGCACTGAGACTGTCGTCGAGTCAACACCTTTCATTACCCCAGGCGGTAGTGGGTTCTATCCCTAACCGAGTCAAATACCAAAATCTTCCAAAGTTGATACATCTCACCACGACCAGACGAGATGGCCATATGAGTTGAACGTCCCGTCTCCCGTTTTGGTAGATCGTGTTATTCGAACCCAGGTTCGAACCCTGGTCGAGTCAAACCATTGACTTAAAAATGGATTATTGGCACTTCATAGCTAGGCGCTCGGCATTATTAGGATAAGGCAATGACTGAATGACTCAGTGTCGGGATAATGTGATTGAGTAGGATATCAGGTCATGGTGCTGGTGGCCTGGTCTCCCAGTGCCAGGACGTTAAATTCCAACAAATAACAACAATCCAGTGGGGCAGCACTATAAAGTCGCCATGAGTGCATTGTCAAAAATCGGTCCCCGTCCTGATATGACCTTGGATGTTGCCAGGGCGTAAAACTAAAAAAAAAACAACAAAAAAAAACATCTCACCACCTTGATTTTCGGTTGGACAGGGCAATGAGCAGTGGAATGCTATGTAAATTGCCTAAGAAATGTTAAAAACCAGACAGCGTCTTCGAATATCTGCTGGTGTTTTACGAGCCGTAGCTCACAGCTTTACATAAAAAGGTTGTTTTATTTAACGACGCCTCTAGAGCACATTGATTTTGTATCATCGGCTATTGGGTGTCAAATCCTCATAGCTTTCAGACACCATCTCAATTTCAATCTGTTTATATTCAATGTCCGCAACAGACAAATCGATGAGTTTTCCAACCAAAGCATAAACTACAATTTGCTTACAGGTGTGGCCCAGTGAGTGCGTCGCCCGGCTTCCCGCCAGGCACGCTGCTGGCAGGCCGTACCTGTCATTGTCGGTGTGGCCCAGTGAGTGCGTCGCCCGGCTTCCCGCCACGCATGCTGCTGGCACGCCGTACCTGTCATTGTCGGTG
This sequence comes from Branchipolynoe longqiensis, assembly GCA_030323885.1. Taxonomy (NCBI): domain Eukaryota; kingdom Metazoa; phylum Annelida; class Polychaeta; order Phyllodocida; family Polynoidae; genus Branchipolynoe; species Branchipolynoe longqiensis. The sequence goes on along the minus strand of CM059196.1, from coordinate 27,707,131 downwards.
TGGCCCAGTGAGTGCGTCGCCCGGCTTCCCGCCACGCATGCTGCTGGCACGCCGTACCTGTCATTGTCGGTGTGGCCCAGTGAGTGCGTCGCCCGGCTTCCCGCCAGGCACGCTGCTGGCAGGCCGTACCTGTCATTGTCGGTGTGGCCCAGTGAGTGCGTCGCCCGGCTTCCCGCCACGCATGCTGCTGGCACGCCGTACCTGTCATTGTCGGTGTGGCCCAGTGAGTGCGTCGCCCGGCTTCCCGCACGCAGCTGCTGGCAGGCCGTACCTGTCATTGTCGGTGTGGCCCAGTGAGTGCGTCGCCCGGCTTCCCGCCACGCATGCTGCTGGCACGCCGTACCTGTCATTGTCGGTGTGGCCCAGTGAGTGCGTCGCCCGGCTTCCCGCCAGGCACGCTGCTGGCAGGCCGTACCTGTCATTGTCGGTGTGGCCCAGTGAGTGCGTCGCCCGGCTTCCCGCCACGCATGTGCGTCCGTCCTTCGTGTGGCCCAGTAGTCCGCCCGGCTTCCCGCCAGGCACGCTGCTGGCAGGCCGTACCTGTCATTGTCGGTGTGGCCCAGTGAGTGCGTGCCTCCCGCCACGCATGCTGCTGGCACGCCGTACCTGTCATTGTCGGTGTGGCCCAAGTGCGTCGCCCGGCTTCCCGCCACGCACGCTGCTGGCAGGCCGTACCTGTCATTGTCGGTGTGGCCCAGTGAGTGCGTCGCCCGGCTTCCCGCCACGCATGCTGCTGGCACGCCGTACCTGTCATTGTCGTGTCAAACAAGTCCACCAGCCAGCGGGCTGCAATGACGGAAGCAGGGTCAGCCAGTTCGCACCCGGCGCCTGGCCCGAGACGCCTCTCCCACCCTCACTGCTTATACCGGGGGTGAAAAGATAGCCACACTATTCTTTTCTTGTAAAATCCCATATTTGTTGCCGTGTGCTGACATGTGCAACCCACAAATCAGTAACCCGTACAGCTCACTGCCGAGGAGTGGAGGGCAGACATGCCTTCTCAGACTGCCCCATCACGTGTCCCAGGGGGCGCACCTGGCACCTTGTGGGGTGCACTGGTCAGACATGAAGGCGAGTGGCCGCTGTCCACCACGCCATCTGGCGGGGGACTTGAACCACCTACGGGCGGCATGGTTAATATTAATATATTACCCTACAATTAAAATTAATCGTTCTCAATGCTCAGTGTGATATATCAACTGAGGAATTGTAAATCTCTAGAAATGTAAGACACTACTGTGGTGAACCAGCAACATTATAAAGCAATCAAGCTATCATTATCAATAATCGAAACCAGTGGCGATTTAAATCTTCTTAGCGAAGCTGCAAGGAATATAAAAGTGTGCATTAAGAATAATGATCAAAGGCAGATAACTGTATACAAAAGAACTCATACTAGCATATATGGACACCTAAGGTTGCAGTGTCATTTTTAAATATATTTTTATATATTAAAAAAAAAAAACGTATGTTGATCGTTATAATCTACCCCACTTTAGTTTGAAGGTATTTGAAATACAAAAATAATGTTGGCATGTACATCAAATTTCTGATGCCATAGGCTTTAGTTAAAGTTGCATGGTCCGATGAAATATAATTTTGTGAAAATTAAAACTACTTACTTTTGATCCTATATATCCAACTTCGATACTGGTGTATTAGCTAATGATTTTTGGACAGCATATACAGAATAACCAGTGAATTTATAACCTCACCCCTTTGGACACTCAGTTTGAAACACCCATTATGCAGGGAGGCCATTAACCAATTAGGCCAATCTTGTGACCTCATTAGCCTCACCCCAACCAAGTACTGTGCAGGGCCATAGAGGGGAAGGGGAAATTAGGTGGATGTTGCCCCCCCTTCCATATTGGATATTCAATGCTGTTTGGTCAAATCTATAAATACAATTAATCAATTTGGGTAGTTTAAATTTGGAAATTGTTTACATTTGTCAATTAATTATTAATGATTAGTACTGAACTTTTCCACGGGTTTCCAGTTTTAATGCTATGATGGCAGCAGCAGTTCTAGTTGTGCCTATGCGTTATCATTTGGACAGGATCCATCACAAATGCACCGGGTTCTGCGCTTGATGCTATGATGGCAGCAGCCATATTCTACAGTGCAGCCGGACCTGAGCATTAATGGCTTGACGGGATCCGCCACAAATGCGCAGATATCCAGGTGTAATGCTATGATGGCAGCAACTGTTCTGGTCATGCGTTATCGTTTGGACGGGATCCATTGCAAATGCGACGGATTCTGGGCTTAATGCTATGACGGCGGCAGCAATTATGATGGTAATCAGGCCACGAGGGCCAGCCGCTACAGGATGTCGCGTCAGTCGAGCTCTCGTCACTTTTGGATTAGCTATCATGAGAGCTGGACGTCAAAGCGCCGCCCAGTGAGATGCAGGGGGGAGGGCGCCCCGCACACCCCTGACGATGACCGGGGCAGGCGCACCAGGCGGCTGGAGGAGGTAAGTAGGTGGCTGGCCGGCCTTCGGACCTGGTTACACGAGTGTGTGACACTCTCTAACCAGAAGACTTTACATGGTAAAGTAGTGTACAAGTCGGCGCACTTTACACTTTAGCGCTTGCGCTAGCCGCCTACGGGCTGGCAGGATCCCTGGTGCGCGAACCAGTAGAAGCCAAAGCTAGCTCAGGAAGCTACCTTCTGTGTGCCTCGGACACAGGGCTTAACACCCCACCAGCTCAGGCATCCCGTGACGCGAGCACTTGGGGTGGTTGGGGTGGTTGGGGTGGGGAGGGGTTAGGGAGGGGCATGGCCCCTCCCTCACCCACGCTACCACCCTTGCTCCCATGAACTCCTGACCCGCCTGGTACGCTGACCGCGTCGGTTCAGCCGGTGGGTCCCGGGGGGAAGGGGGGGGGGCCCAGAGGTACCACAGCTAGTGGGGTCACTGTGAACAGGCCGAGGTGCCTATGAGCGATAACCGCGTGAACGATAATTAGGGCCAAGCGCTCAACCTAATTAATTAACCCAACCCGACCTTGGTAAGGCAGGGGAGTTATGTAACTAAGACGGACGGCCGATACCGGTGAAGGACCTGTCGCACCTTTGGCACCAAAGATGGCACACTACATGTCCCGATCACCGTCACCGGTCCTCCAACTGGAGCCGACGGCCAAGGAGGAAGACAATAGGGCAGCCAGCATACTCACAGAGTTTCTGGAGGTCGCCGAGAGGCAGAAAGGCAGCCCCGCAGCCACAGGCTACTTTCTGCTGCTGCATGAGTTGGACAGAGGGTCAGAGGCCGAGATGGAGGACAGGGAGCCGGGAGCAGACACCCCAACACAGGACGAGCGGGGAAGCGAGGGAAGCGCTGCCCTGACGGAGAAAAGGGCACTGTCGCCCGGGGCAGTGGTGACCTCGGAGGAGCGAGGCAGGAGGCTGGTGTTCGCCTCCACCTCACCCACTTACACGACGCCCCCACCGGGGGGATTGCACCAGGGACTGAGGATGGTGGTAGCCGATCTTACACACACGTTCAGCCCGCCGCCAGACCCTGCATGCAGGGACCAGTGGAGGGCACCGGACTACGTGCCCTCACCAGTGGCCGAGCTGGAGAGGCTGGAGGCCAGAAGGGCGGAGTTACAGGCAGAACTGAGGGACAGAAGGGCAGGTTACTCGATCAACTTGTAAGATACGAGTCGACCACGGTGAGCTCCAGTTCAAGACTGACTTTATTAACCGTCTTAGTTGCCTTAGTTACATTATAGTTCTAGCTGGTGACCAGCGTGTACCGGTCGATCAACATATGTCACATCTCCCTTCCAATGTTTATTAAGGTTATAACTCTTATAAATACCCAACAGGGCAATAACTACTTTGGCTAACATATAATATATTCCCTTGCATAAACATTTTGTAAACTTATTTCCTATACACTATAATACTCAGATGAGTGCTTAACCCTACAGGCAGTATTCTCACTTATATAAATACCATGTGGGAATCCATGTGTCGAATGTATAATGGTCAACAGACCCATGCACCAACCGTGTATGTCGACCAATGTGCATCTTAAATTAATATGTCATATACTCCCATTTTATTTTATATTTTATTAAGGTTATAACTCTTATAAATAACACGCTGGCAACATATACCTTAACAACATCTATGATACTCACTACCGGTTATGAGCCGGTCACGAATGTTCATAATGATGCATATATATTGGTGGCACTTTCGCGCACTCTGTTGACATGAATCTATGCAATGTCTTTTGTCCGTCGTATCACATTTTATCACCGATGACTGGGACATACAACATGTAGCAGTGTGATATCAATTTATGAAAATGTCACCAAGTTTGGTGTGTGTTGTATATGAACATTGTATATATACATAGATAATCCGGGCATTAAAGAGTGCAGTAGTTATAACTTAATCTGTATATCAACTCATGCGAAACACACGTTGAAAACTGTACATCAGTTTACTATTAAACGAGAAACAGGGCGAACAACCCTGCCATAACGTGTTGTATATGGTACCTGTCGTCTCTGCTCCTGCACAAATTGTTTGTGATCAATCAAATGCTCAAATTTATTATGATGTGTCTGCCCTCCGTTAGGAAATGTGTCTGTCTTCGTTTTGAAAATGTGCTTACGATTTCTACGCACTACCTTGTTTTGTGCATTCCTTATGCTGTAGTCTCTATTACCAGGCATTTGTGAATCGACAATTTGTCCTTTAGCCCATTTCCCCGTGTGATGTAAATAACGTATGTGTTCGTCTTGTTGCAAGGGTGGGTGTTCATGTCCTGCCTTTCTATCAAAATATTTTTTCTGGTTTCGTTGTATTTCTTTCAACTCGGTTCTCTTTGACACCTGACATTTAGGTGCGAGACTTGCATTTATTACAGGTAACTTAGTCCTGAGCCTACGTGACATAAGTAACTGTGCTGGTGATGCACCTAAGCCTTGCAGTGTCGTGTTTCTATAATTCAGTAATGCGATGTTCGGATCTTTGTTATCCGCCATGGCTTTTTTTTTATCAATAACTTTACCGTCTGAACATATCTCTCGACCTGTCCATTACTTTGAGGGAAAAGCGGACTCGAAAAAATCGGCCGGAAGTCATAGTTCTTTGAAAACTGTAAGTAATCTGCGCTAATAAACTGTGGTCCATTGTCAGAGACCACTATTTTGGGGATGCCGTATCTGCAGAATACTTGTTTTAATGCGTTAATAATATCTTTACTGGTTGTGGTTGTCAGTTACACTATCTCCGGAAATTTCGAATAATAATCAATTATTAATATAAAAGTGGTATTTTCAACAAAAAAGAGGTCAACCCCCACTTTATGATACGGGATACATGGTATGTTATGATTCTGTAGTGGTTCAGATTGTTGTGTGTTTCTGTATTCCTGACAAATCTGACACCGGGATACTTGGTCCTCTATTTGACCACTCATGCCTGGCCAAAAAAACGTGTCACGTGCTAACTGTTTACATCTAACTATGCCTAGGTGTGATTCATGTATCTTGTGCAATATTTCTTTCTGCAACGTGCGTGGAACAACTATTCTATTGTCTTTTAGCAATATTCCTTCGTGAACTGTAATGTCATGTCTATAGGTAAAGAACGGTTTTACCTCAGAGTCGAGATTACCATTATGGTTGGGCCATCCATGCCTTGCTAAGTATATCACTTGTTGTAGTGTCTCGTCCTTTTTTACCTCATCTTGTACCCTGGTCATCCCATCGCTCCCCAACTCAATTCCCGCTACTGTGAGTTCATCATCGAAAAGGTTGTCTGGTGTGGTCAATGTGGTGTGGGCCTTGGACAGCGCATCTGCAAAGTACATCAGCGTGCCTTTAATGTATATTACTCGTATGTTATAATTCTGTAGTCTCATTCTCATACGTTGCATCCTCGCTGATAGAGAATGTATCGGCTTGTTCATGATTGCTACTAGCAGTTTGTGGTCTGTTTGGATTGTTACTTCTTTGCCAAATATATAATCGTGAAATTTTGTGCATCTGAAACATATTGCCAACAGTTCTTTTTCAATGACAGCGTAATTTGCTTGTCTTTTGTCTCACGCTCTTGAAGCCATGGCAACTGGCCTATTATCCTGGAAAATTGTTGCGCCTAACCCGGACTTAGACGCATCTACTTGCAATACAATATCTAGGCTGACATCGAAATATTTTAGTACTGGGGCTTTTGTAAGTAACATTTTTAGTTTGGTAAATGATTCCATCTGTTCATTTTGCCAGTGCCATGCTATCTCTTTGCCAAGCACTATGCGCAATGGTTTGGCCAACTCCGCCATGTTGGGAATGAACTTACTAACGTAACCTACCATACCCAAAAACCTTTGCACAGCCTTTTTATCACACGGTGTTGGCATGTCAATGATCGCCTGTACCCGTTCCTTACTGGGCAGTAAGCCTTGAGATGTCAACAGATGACCTACATATGTCACTTGGGACTGGCATATCTTAGATTTCTTTGGGTTTAATGTTAGTTTGAATTTTCTGGCTCTGTCCAAAACTGCTTTAAGTCTGGTATTATGTTCTTGAACCGATTTTCCATATATTAGAATGTCATCCGTAATTACGTTCACCCCCTCTAAGTCACCCATGATCCCATTCATTTCCTCAATGAAGATATCCCCAGCTGTTTTGATTCCAAACGGTAAACGCGTAAACCGATACCTGCCCCATGGTGTATTGAATGTGCAAAGGTCGGAACTCTCTCTATCTAAATGAATTTGCCAGTAACCACTGTTTGCATCAATTACTGAAAAATATTTGGCTCCATGTGTATTGGCCACCACTTCCTCTATAGTACGGGTTGGATATGGGCCCCTCAATATGGCTTTATTTAGCTTAGTTGGATCTAGACATATCCTAATTTTACCCGGTTTCCTGACAATTGTTATCGAGCTAACCCATGGTGTCGGTTCCGTCTGCTTCACTATCACCCCCAACGCTAACATTCTATCTAATTCTTTTTTTACATCTGATATTATAGCATGAGGTATCCGTCTAGGGGCATCAATTATGGGTGATACATTTTTGTCAATATGAATATGTGTGTTTACTTTTATTTTACCGATCCCTGTGAATACATCATTGTACATATTTACCAAGTCTGCAGTGCTCTTCCCCGGATCGACATTGTCGGAGATACAGTCCACTCTCATGATTAGGTTGAGTGCAACACAAGCACTTTTTCCAAGTAATGGACTGCCTTCCTCTGTTACTTGAAACTTGAATCGTTGTCCACGAACGTTGATCACCGTCTCCCCAATCGGCTCTATACGTTGACCTGTATAGGTGACTAGGTGACAATGAGGTGGGGACATGGTCATCCCACCTATCCTATTATATAATCTCCTCGGGATTATATTCGCCTCCGATCCTGTGTCAAGCTTGAACTCTATCGTAACATCCTTGATCCTCACACTCGCGTACCACAGTCCCTCCTTAGTGTTCTTGTCGTTAGTTATTGCACCGATGAACAAATCATGTGGATCGTCATCGTCGTACCGATTCTCGTATTCATCGTGTTCGCCGTGCTGAGATATATGTACTTCATTCACCGCCGTACTCCTTTGGTTGTTTCGCCTGCACATTTTGATGAAATGTCCAGTTCTTCTGCACCCCGAACATTGCTTGTCTTTTGCCGGACACCGCCCTTGAAAGTGTTGATAACCACAATTATTACATTTGGCATTTGACCCAGTGGCACGGTAGTTTTGTTGTGATGTTCGTCGCCATGGTCCCGGCCATCGCTGTGACATCATGCCGCTCTCCATTTTTGAAATTGCGTCGACATTCTCATTTCGCATCCCACTTGTACTATCACTTATTAAGTCCGATTTATGCTCGCTTAATCGACAAATATTGATACAAACATCTAGTGATAAGTTGCTAGTTTGCAATAGACGATCCCGCAACGTACTGCTCCTGACACCGCACACTATTCTGTCACATAACAGCGAATCTTCCAGTGACCCGTACTGACAATACGAAATGCAGTTTAGAAGATTCCTGATATAAGTGTCCATACACTCGTTGGTCTGATTTAAAGAGTTAAACTGGTACCTTACCACCGTAATGTTTGTCTTCCCCTCACAGTACTTTTGAAACGCTTCAATTAAAATTGCAATTTTTTCCTTATCTGCTATGTCAATGTCGAACGTCCTATGAACCTTTTGAGCCTCGGTTCCTGCTACGTGCAGGAACACGCAGCACTGAACTTTCTCTGCTTTCGCAGCCACTCCTGCTGCTACTGCGTAAATCCGATAGGAATCGATCCATTGGGTCCAGTTCAGATTGATGTTACCTTCCAAGTTCAATGGCAATGGGGGTTTTTGTGACAATGGGGGACCCGCGTCGCTGGGATCGGAGCTCCAGCGTCCCTCACTGCCAACAGTATCGGCGGTAGCACCACCACCAGACACGGAGCATGTAAGGAGGCCCCGCCCCTCCGCTTTCAGCCCACATCAGCAAAGGGGGGGGACCCGCGGAGGCGCCACCACCATACACGCTGTCAGGGCCACTGACACCAGGCAACCACGTGAGGGTGGGGGGGGAGGACCCCCTGGGCCTAACCGACTCTAGGCGAGCGACGGTAACGAGACCGATGACCCCGGGCCCGAGCCCAGCGCCGGCCGCAGTGGGCAGGGCGGAGCGTACGGCAGCATCCTACCTAGAACCATTCATCCCGGTGGAAAAGGTACCACTGGATGCGGAAGGCCCTAAACTAGCAGGGAACACAGCAAAACTGGTAAACACACTGTGGGCCTTGCCCATGACCAGGACGGAGACCGCAGAGCTTTACGCCACATGGCCCAGACCGGCGAACACGGAAGGGCTCCACAAAACATGACTGAACCCGGAGATCGAGGCCACGCTGCCCTCCAGGGTCAAGGACAATGACGCAGCACTGGCCTCAGCGCAATGGGGCGTGCAGTTCGTGGCCAGGCCACTGGCTCAGGCGCTGGATGTGATCGAGACCAGGAAGCCACTGGAAATGAAAGAGCTGGTGGCTTCCCTGGTCACAACGATGAAGATACTGGCCAGGACGAGCAACTCACTCCTGACCATGAGAAGGGACAATGTACGTCCCACACTGCAAAACCAATTGAAGCCACTGGCCAAGAAAGATGGAGGACAGGGGTTCAAATAGCTACTCGGGGAGGATCTAACAGGCCAAGTCACAACACTGGAAGCCAGCAGGAAGACGGCCAACACGATCATGAGGACGCAGGGCGCCAGAAACACGGCACCCAGGAATTACGGGAAGTCGGGAAACTACAGAGGCGGCATCGGGAGGAGCCGCCAACAACAACAAGACACCCTACGGCACCGCCACGAGGAGGCGAGAGCCTACCACCATCCAAGCTGTGGAAACCAAGCACGCCCACACCGAGGGGCGCGGGGGTGGTCGTCCAGCAGCCACCGGGGGCGAGGCGGACGACAATAAACGTGAGTACCACTCCTGTACCCTACAGAGCAGGGGGGGTGACCGGTAAAGCTCCAGAGTGGGAAGCCGTAACCAGCAACCACTGGGTCAAACAAATGATCAGAGGGGTGAAGCTTGAGCTAACGGGGGTACCTTTCCAGGCACACGAGCCGGTGTCTAGAGACAAAGAGGCAGGTAGAACGCTGGGCAATAAGGTGGTAGATATGCTACAACAAGGGGTTGTGGAAAAGGCAGAAGAAGCAATGAGAATGTTCATATCACACCTGTTCCTTAGGCCTAAGAATGATGGGGATTTCAGACCTATACTAAACCTTTCAAAATTGAACGAATTCATAACCTACCGACACTTCAAAATGGAGCAGCTCGGCATGGTAATGCAGCTAGTACATAGGGGGGCGTGGCTAGCAAGCATAGACATTTCACAAGCATACCACAGCCTAGAGATAAGGGAAGGTGACCGAGATCTGCTACAATTCATATATGGGGAGACCAGGTACAGGTTCAGAGTATTGCCAAACGGCCTTACCTCGGGACCTCGGATTTTCACAAAAATAATGAAAGCGGTGATGAGTTACCTGAGAGAGGTGAACAATATTCTGCTGTATTTCTATATTGATGACTGCTGTGTTTCTATATTGATCAAAAACAATCGTACGATCGCTTAACTGGTACCTAAAGGAGTACAAAGGGAACTTCGGGGCACACTGTATCCTAACAAGAAGGGTAAAAGATTGCCTGGTATTCTGGATGGGAAACCTGGACAAGACACACAGAGACTATGTGCAGAGGTCTGTGGACGTATGCCTGTACACAGACGCCTCATTACACGGGTGGGGTTACTACGACCAAACCTACAACGCGCACTATGGTAAGCAGTGGGACGAAACGGTGAGTGAGGCAGTCCACATAAACGTACTAGAACTAAGGGCGGTTAGGCGTATGCTAGAACACCAGGGTGAGAAGCTGAGAGGGCTCCACGTAAGGGTATTCGCGGACAACACTACCACGGTAGCATGCATAGGAAAAGGGGGGTCGGCGAGGTCAAAGCCATGCCAGATGGAAACAGAAGCCATATGGGAGATCACAGAGAACCGCGATATACTACTCACAGTGAGTTTCTGCCCAGGGCCAGAGACTACAAGCGTAGAGGCAGACTTGGCATCCAGGCAGTTCACTAATGCGGGCGAGTGGGCACTAGATAGCAAGATAGCGTGGGGGATCTTTGAAAAGATGGGCACACCCGATACTGACATGTTCGCCTCCAGAAATAATACGCAATTGGTTAGGTTCATATCAAGAGAGTTCGATAACACGGCGGTAGGCACTGACGCATTGTCACTCAATTGGTGCAAGACTAACGGTCTTTTCTTTCCACCATTCAGCTGCCTGTCCAGAGTCCTGAGGAAGATGAAGGACAAACAGCCGAAAGGGGTGCTGATCGCCCCGGATTGGCCCACACAGCCCTGGTACCCGCTACTACGAGAGCTAGCAGGCTACCCGGAAGCACTACGGATACCGGTGACGATTGGAACACTACACCTGAAGGGAGATACACGGGCGATCTTCCGTCTGGCGGACAAGATGAGTCTGATAGCGGTCACACTCTAAACGGCATGTTCAAGACTATGGGAATGAGCAGAGCCACGGCCGACATACTGACAGCATCGTGGGCAGAGAGCACCAGGAAACAGTACACGCTGGTCCTAAGGAGGTGGGCCGCCCATTGTGAGAGGACCGGGACGAATGCAAAGAACCCGACTCTGAACGAGGGCATAGCGTACCTGGAAAATCTCTTCACAGAGGGGGCAGCCAGGGCAACTATCAACACAGTACGCTCCTTGTTATCAGCATTCATACTGATCGGAGGTAAACCATTTGGAGAGCACCCACTGGTGGGAAGGTTGCTGAAAGGCATAGGAAACCTAAAACCAGGGCTCCCAAAATACGAGGCGGTTTGGGATCCAGCCCAACTACTTGCCTACATTAGGGAATGGGGGCCCAGACAGGGGCTGGATACGGAGAAACTGAACAAGCGAACAGCATGCCTGTTCCTACTGGCAATGGGCCAGAGACTACAAGCGCTAGGACTAAAGAAGCGCGGGGACATTCAATGGGCAGAGAAGAGCTGCACGCTGCGGTATTCCACAAAGCTCAAATCCAATGATCCGGTGAAAAACCCACTGATACTGACATTCCAGGAGTACGAAATAGGTGAACTGTGCGTGTACGGACACTTGAAAGAATACCTGGGTAGGGCAGAACTAAAAGGGACGGAACCCGCGGTGTTCACAACCATGAGAAGCCCACACGTGGCAGCTTCACAGGAGACCCTCTCCAGGTACGTGCGAGTGGCAATGGCAGAAGCGGGGATCGATATGCAACACTTCACACCGAACTCCTGCAGGCATGCGTCGACCATCGCCGCACTCAGGAAACAGGTCCTGATCGCAACCATCCTCACAGCCGCAGGATGGGCAAGCGAGGGAACGTTCAGGCGATTCTACAATAGGCCGATACGGGAAATCGAGCCCATGAACCTGATCGCGAACATTTGGGCCCAGGGCCACACCGAGTAGAACACTGTAGCGAGCATGACAGGCATATAGTAAAATGTAACACTGTATCCAAGAACGCACCGGGTTGGGTGCCTAGCATGTAACTGGGCTAGAGAGCCACTTATCAAAAAAGAAATAAAAGCCTTAAGCAACAAAGAGGAGTTGGTTGTTGTATTAAGCCTAATCGAAACATGGGTAAATAACCAATAGATGTGCACAATCGCAATACAAAGTAGTGGCTGGCCCTCGTGGCCTGATTACCATCATAGTATAATATTCTGCTATTAACATGCAGCAGAATAGGGATTATTATGGTAAGAAAGAGGCCACGAGGGGCCAGCGGCCCACCCTATCACTCACTTACACCGCCCTAAAACGACCGTGCACCCCTATTGCAGAGATGACAAAAAATTACGAGAGCTCGACTGACGCGACATCCTGTAGCCGCTGGCCCCTCGTGGCCTCTTTCTTACCATAATAATCCTATTCTGATGCATGTTAATAGCAGAATATTATATTCCACAGCATATGCACCGGCGGACGACTCGGGATCACAGAGCGTACAGTTTGTCATAAGTGAGTAGAACTGATATGGTGCTATGACCCCAGGCCATCCTCTGACGCATACGCTGTGGAACGGCGCATTTACGATGGATCGGGTCCAAATGATAACACATAGGCACGACCAGAACGTCTGCTGCAATCATAGCATTAAATCCAGAAACCTGCGCAATTGCGGCAGATCCCGTCAAACCATTAATGTTCAGGCCTGCCTGAATCATAGAATGTGCAGTTTGTCATAGGTGAGTGTAGAAACTGATATGGTTCTACTAACCCAGGCCATCCTCCAGTGCATACACTGTGGAATGGCTACTTCCACCACTTTGTGAAGCCAAGAACCCGCCGCATTTGCCATTGATCCCATCCAAACGATAATGCCTAGGCACTGCCAGAACAGCTGCTGCCATCATAGCATTAAACCCGGAAACCTGTGTCTTTGCAGTGGATCCAGTCAAACCATTAATGCTCAGGCACGGCTGATGTGGCAAGCATGGCATGGCTGCTGCATTAGCTAATATAAAATATTTGAATTTTCAAATGCACATATCACACTCAAATTGTGGAATATTTTAAAAATTTGAAAAGAATATTGCTTCTGATTCATTGGAGCTTCAAGTGAAATTATAATTTTAATTTAGGACCCTTTTTGAAAATAAGGTGCATGTGTGAAACGGGCTATATATATATATGTATATATATATATTAGTGTTGGCCGATCAATATATATATATTTTGTATATACGTTGTATATATATGACATATATACTAGTGCATATATAAAATGTATTTACTGCGTTCCCAGAAAGTTTCCATCCAAACAGAAATACTTACCTACAGCCCTGTTAGGTTCCAGGATTAGTAGATTATCTCACATCACTTGCCAGATGACCATTTGGGTCATAGCCACAGGACTTTTGGCAAGCTTGTCAAAATTATTTTGGGTTCTTTCAGCTCAAATTGCTCAAAAATATCCATTTTTCATCAAAGTTACTCAGGACTAATGAATATTAGGCTATAAAGGTCCACCTGAGCTATTTATCTAAAATATAACTAACAAATTAAAACGCCATCAGACCATGCAACTTTAACAGGGTCTATTAAATTGGCTTTGTATTCCCTTCTAATTTCTATACAACAACAGGTGCATAATGAGTGCACCGGCATCTAAGTTATGAATGTAGAATCAAATCTAGATAAGGGTTTCGGTTTAAAGAATATATAATGCATTTATCGGTCTATGTGCCTTTAAGCACTACATCTACTTGCAGCAGTGAGAGTCGCCTTCACACCAGTTGCTAGCCCATATGTCAGAGGAAGAGGTGGAAGACAACAGCAGGCAATGTGGCAAGTCCCAGAGGGCAGTGGAGTACAGGCAAACCTGGGAGAAACTGGTTGCAAGGTTATGTGTGGGAACCCAACAACCTTGCAGTTAAGGAATTGGTGATGATGACGGTGGTGGTGATGATGATGATGACGATGATGACTAGCCCATATGAGATACCAACAGGGCTCTCAATAAAAGAGGTGCATTGTCCAAACCAGGGCCACACTGCAAGGAGACGAGTGAGCTATGAAGTCATGCAGTGTGATCACACCAACCGAAATGAAGGTGTACATTACGTGGAGGAAAATAGGAAACATCTAACTAGTTACACAATTCGCGTCGGGAATGGGTTTAATCGCCCTTAAGTTCTAATTAAATAAAACCATAGCAATTAGCATATGCGTGAATAATCAAATGAATGAATCATCATGAGAGAGGTGTGTAAAGCAGTCATCGCCGAATACATTGACAAGATGATGACCTGCCCCATGACTCCTGATGGACGGCGTGCCATCTCGGAAAAGTTCATGGGGAGGTGGAACATCCCCCACAAATGCGGAGCACTAGATGGGAAGCATATTGCCTGCCGGTGTCCACCAAAGAGTGGATCCGTGTACTACTACTATAAGGGATTCTACTCCATAGTTGTCCTGGCGCTCGTTGATCCAGACTACAAGTTCATCTGGGTGGATGTCGGTGGAACGGGTTCAGCATCAGACGCGCAGGTTTTCAATGACTGGGCTGAAGGCGGGCATCGAAGATGGTACTTTCGGTCTCCCTGCCAGTGAGCCTATCATGAATGGCCAGGGCGCGGTACCCTGCCTTCGCCCTATGCCCGACAATGATGAAGCCATACAGCCAGAGGGGTATGACACATGAGGAACGCATCTTCAACTACATGATTTCCCAAGCTAGGAGAGTCGTGGAGAATGTGTTTGGCATCCTGGCAAACCGATTCCAGGTTCTGCTCACCACGATGCAGCACCTCCCCTCCACCATGCAGCTGATCATCACCACATGCGTGATCCTACACAACATGATGAGGATGCTAGACCGTGAAGAGAATGGCAACCACAACGTCATCCCCGGAGCATGGAGATAGGGCCTAAACCTGCCAGACCTAGCTGCTCAAGTGCCTGGCATGAACGCTGGCTCCAGGGCAGGAAAGGAGCAGCAGAATCTCCTCAAGGACTGGACCAACTCCCCAGCCGGTTCCGTTGAATGGCAGGACAATATGATCTAGTGTTGTCTTTGTACTGTGATGTTATTGTACCGTGATCTCTGTCATTTGTGATATTTACTGTGATATGTGTATGTAAATAAATGTGATAGTTCTATTGGTTTAAATAAAAGGTATCAATATCTGTAGTTGATACCAAACCAAGCTTAACATGTCAGTTATTAATTTGGGTGGGGTAGGTTTCTTAATTTTTTTTCTGTGCCCAATTATATACACTGACAAATTTACATGTCAGTTATTAATTTGGGTGGGGTAGGTTTCTGTAATTTTGTCTGGGCCCAATTATATACACTGACAAATTTACATGTCAGTTATTAATTTGAGTGGGGTAGGTTTCTTTAATCTTTTCTGGGCCCAAGTATATACACTGACAAATTGATATGTCCATGGGGACACCCGTGCACAAGAGGCACATTAGCTACACGTTGTGCCAAACTTTTTTTTTTTCTTTTTCTATCATGCATCGACATACGTTACCACAACGTCGGACTGACACTACGCTCACGTCTATGATGTATGGTACTGGCTGGGGTGCATGACGCCTGAGGCACTGGGGAATGCATGACTGGCGCGGTGTGGGTTTGACCTGAATAAAGTCATTATACAATGTGTCAGATCAAAAGCGGACCTTTTGATATGCCATGGCACTCTCAGGTTTGAAGCCACCCGGCCCCTTGAACTTGAACGACAACATAGCAGCAAACTGGAAAGCGTGGATCCACGCATACAATATTTACGCCACAGCCGCAGGAGTACTCAGCAGGAGCGAAAAAGTACAATGCTGTGTGTTTCTGCACGTCGCAGGAGCCGAGGCTCAGAAAGCCCATCAGTCAATGACTTTCACCCCTGGCAAGATGGACAAAATAGCGCCGCTGAGAGAAGCCTTCAGACTGTATTGTGAAGGCAGGACGAACATCACGGTCACCAGATACCGGTTCAACGCATACAATCCAGGGCAAGAGAGTATGGATGCATACATACGAGAAGTCAGACACAGGATAGGACATTGCCAGTATGGGGCACTGGAGGAGTCGCTGATGTGCGACAGGCTGGTGAGCGGTATCAAATTCAACACTCTCCGTGACTGACTGTTGCAAACGCCAAAATTAACCCTGCAACTTTGCGAAGAAATGTGCCGCATGAGCGAACATCGGGCGAAACAAATAACTCCGGCCACTGACACCGAATATACCGTAGACGCCGTACGGCGTTACGATCCACCACGGCAACCTACACGGGGACAGCCCCAGCAGCAACAGCGGCAGCAACGGCAGGGACAGAGATGGATCAGCGATCAGCAAGGCAGTGCAGGACCTCAGCCGGAATGTGCATGGTGCTGGTATGCACACCGACCTGACAGGGACACATGTCCAGCCAAAGGAAAGGCATGTTCTGCATGTCAGAAGATTGGCCATTTCGCCAAGGTATTCCGGAGCAGATCGACCACTGTGAATGAAATCACAGTAGAGCAACACAGTGGCCAGACCGAATGGCAGGACGAGCTACCAATGGATGAACTATTCATTGGATCCATATCATCGGACAATAATAAATCTACGGATTTGTGGTTCGCCAGTATCCCTGTCGGATCTGTCGATGTCAACTTCAAACTGGACACCGGCTCTGAGGCGAACATCATCCCGATGGAAGTGTTCTCACGGATCAACGGAGCTGAAATGACCAAGCCGAGATGCCGTCTAATAACATACTCCGGCCAGACGATCAACCCGACGGGAGAGACAAAGCTACGAGTACGAGATCAGTGGCTGAACTTCCAAGTCTTCGACAGAGGATGCCCGATCCTCGGGAAGGATGCGTGTGTCCAGCTGCGCATCTTGTCTCGGATTGACACCGTGGATGTGCAGGATACGCAGGACAGCCGTGAGGCGCACAAAATGATGCCTTATCGCGGGACCACAGTGAAACCACCAGTCCGAATGAGTTATTCGACACAGAAATAACTGTCGCGGCGCTGGGGATCCTCCAAGGATACTGGCAGGAGATCGCCAGGGAAACTAGTAAAGACACGGTACTAATAGAAGTTAGTAAGTTAGTGAAACAGGGTTGGTCTGAAAATAAAAATGCTAGTCCGAAATGCACCACACCGTATCACACTTTTCGACACGAAATCACCAAACAAGGAGACATGTTACTAAAATGTGACAGGGTCATCGTTCCAAAATCGTTACAAAAAACAATGCTAATCAAATTACATGAAACCCATCAGGGAATAGTTAAAAGTAAAAGACTGGCTCGAGAATATACGCTTTTTGGCCAAATATGCAGGCGCAGTTAGAAGACAAAATAGCGCGCTGCGCCTTATGCCAACAGTATCGTAACAAACAACACAGCGAACCATTGCAACCAAACGAGATACCGAACATCCCCTATAGCAAAATAGGAGTAGACCTATTCCAAATAGGGAACCAAAACTATTTGTTAATGGTAGACTACTTCTCAAAATACCCGGAAGTAACAAAAATGCAAACAATGACCAGCACAGCGGTCATAAAAGCTATAAAACAAACATTCGGCAGACATGGTATCCCAAATATGGTAGTATCAGACAATGGTCCCCAATTCGCAAGTAGCGAATACAAAGTGTTCGCGAAGGAATACAAATTTCAAACAGTCTTCTCAAGCCGGCAGTACCCACAAAGTAACGGACAGGCCGAGCGGCATGTACAAACAGTAAAAACCATGATCAAGAAAGCAGTCAGCGAAGGGAAGGATTACAATTTGCATCTGTTAAGTTTTAGGAACACGCCGCTAACAGACTTAAGCGCATCTCCAGCGCAACTACTGATGAGCCGCATACTACGGTCAAAACTACCAAGTACAAACAAACAATTGAAACCACAGGTACCAAAAGTTCAAGCAAATCAGATAAGTGGTATCCAACAAAAACAAAAGAAATGGTATGCCAAACTTGTGGGAAAGGAACACAGAGAACTAAAAATAGGAGAAAAGATCAGATACATGACACACAAGGGGAAATGGGAGTCTGGTACAATCACAAAGAAATTTGAAGGAGACACACGACGATATGAGTTAAAAGGAAAAAATGACACAACGTTCACAAGGAACCGTAAACACATTTTCCCAATTAGACACGAAACAGTTCAATGCCAGCAAAACGAAACAGAAACAACACAAACAAAGGAAATCATACCAAACAAAACAAATGACACACCAACCCAATACATAACAAGGACGGCGTGAGAGCGGACCGGTAATTAGACTCGGGTATCAGTAAACGCACAACCGCACAAACACTATCGGACAAACTGATAACACGACGCGAGAGGCATGAGAATCAAAGAGACAGAAAAATCAGGAGATGTTGACCGCAACGGCTTATCTGAGGTGGTGACCGAGTTGTGGAAGGTGTAAAGTCCCAGGGAGCGCGGATAAAGGCCGAAAGCATAAAAATATGACAAGTAGTTAAAGAGTATAGCATAGATAAGTAGCAGTGTAACTAAGCGATATAGTAAGGAAGGATAAGCCAACACTAAGTGAGAATAGAAATAAACCAGGCGTTACAACAGCATTAAACATTGCACGTGTAAGATGTAATAAATGCTTGAATAACAACATATGTTATATGACTATTGTATACCTGGTATGTCCACCAAGATTATATACATATGTATGTGTACGATAAAATAAATGCTGAAACATGGTAAAGGCACGAATAACAATATATGTCATGCGACATTGTATACATCATAGATATACCAAGGTATATACATGTGTATTTTGTTTTAATTTCTTTTCATTCGTTCAATAAAAAAGAGATGTGGCCAGGCGTGTGTGCCATAAGAGCCAATGGTAAATGGACAGTAACAAGCATGCGAGAAGTGAGAAAAATAAAGGATAATACATGCATGCTGAAATGACGGTTATCTGATAAATAAGTCAACAGACATGAGGTGCAGGGTCAGACTGTAACGAGGATACAGACCAGGCACGGCCCAGGACATTATGATGGTAATCAGGCCACGAGGGCCAGCCGCTACTAGATGTCGCGTCGGTCGAGCTCTCGTCACTTTTGGATTAGCTATCGCGAGAGCAGGACGTCTACACGCTGCGCGGCTCTCAGATGCCGGCAGCGGCTGATAGGATATCAGCGGGTGAGCCACGGCCACCCAGCCTCTGCGTTGCGCGCGGTCAGTCTGAACTGTACCGGAGGCAGGGACTATATCACTGCGCTGATAATAGTCCCGGTAAGTATGCGCCTTTTGGCACCGCTGCGGCGGGTAGGCCTACGGGCCAGGCCTACGGGCCAGGCCTACGGGCCTTGCCTACGGGCCAGACCTGCGGGTCCATCACCTCTGCGTTACGCGCGGTCAGGCTTGCCTGCACCGGAGGTTGAACGTTACCAGCGGCCACTGACCGGGTAACCGACGCCGACGAGCATCCATCACTATGGTGGTGAGGCCTACGGACACGGCCTACGGCCTGAGCTCCATGAGCTGGCACTACAACCTCTGCGTAGCGCGCGGTCAGGCTTGCCTGTACCGGAGGTTCGCCAGGACGGCTTGCACAGCACGGGCCCCGGATCCTGGCTACTACGGGGTTCCCGCAGTACGGATCCGGCCCCCCCCCCCCCGCCGCCGTAACACTGCCAACACCGGCGCTCCGGCGGGGGCAGGGGGGGGGGAGCGGGTAACTACCGGCCGACCCGGAGGGGTCAGGGCACGGTCAGGAGGACGAACAGGTGGGATACCTCACAGGGCGCGGCCACTGCAGCCAGAATAGGAGGCAGGGGCGTAATTTAATTAAAAACCTCTTGTGGGGAGCTACGCCAGCAAGAGTTGGACGCGCACCGATAACGGCTCACACCAACATGGCTCACCGCATCTCACGCACGCCCTCACCGGCAACCTCCAACGGCCACCGTAGCAACGAAGGCGAACAGGCAGCCAGCATACTGACGGAATTCATTGAGAAAGCTGAGAGGAGAAGGATGGATTCACCTTCGGAGGCCCTATACGTACCGCTGCCACACGAGTCGGATACCAACTCGGAGGCAGACATGGACATGACGGATACCGGTGCGGAAACACCGACACAGGACGAGCACAGTTATCCGGCCACCGCTGGGAAGCCACCGCCATCACCAGGAGCGGTGACTGATACTGACAGCAACGGGAGAAGGCTGGTGTTAGCAGCCACGTCCCCGACTTACACACCGCCCCCAGTAGGAGGCCTACACAGAGGACTGCGGATGGTGGTGGCGGATCTGTCAACCACGTTCAGCCCGCCACCGGATCCAGCATGCGGGGATCAATGGAGAGGCCCGGACTACGTGCCCACCCCGATAGCAGAGCTAGAGCGCCTGGAGGCGCGAAAGCGAGAACTGCAGGAGGAAATATGTAACAGAAGGGCGGGCTACTCAATAAACTGGTCACAGGGCGAGTCACACGGATCCTCACCACCTACACTGGCAGGAGGAGGTGCCCTACCTTCAGACGAGTATGCCCACAGGCCCAGACCTTCGGCATTCAACACACCCAGAAGGGAAGCAAGAGCACCCACACCGGTAAACACACCACCACCACCTTATAGGGTCAGGACACCGGCCCCGGTAGTGGCGCCACAACAAGCGCACGTGGACACGCCCGCCCAGGCCGTATCGGGTACGCACGAGGTCACGCAGGAACCAGAGGGTACGGGTTCTTACCTCGAGCAGTTCATACCGACGGAAAAGGTAACGCTGGATGCGGTGTGCGACAACCTGGCGGGCAACACAGCAAAATTGCTGAAGGCGCTGTGGAACAACCCAGTGACCAAAACGGAGCTCACAGAGATCTACACAACACTGCCAAGACCAGGCAACGCGGAAGTGCTCCAGAAAACCCAGATGACTCCGGAAATCGAACACATACTGCAGCAGCGAGTCAGAGACAATGATGCGGCCCTAGCAGCAGCCCAGTGGGGCGTGCAGTATGCGGCCAGGCCACTAGCACAAGCCCTGGACGGGATAGAGACTGGCAAGCCACTGTCCAAAAAGGAAATGGCGGAGGCACTGGTTACCACACTGAAGCTACTAGCGCGCACAAGCAACACAATACTGGGCCTCAGACGGGACAACGTGCGCCCCACCCTACAGGCCCAGATCAAAACACTAGCGAAAAAAGAAGGCGATAGGGGATTCAAGTACCTCCTGGGGGAGGACCTGGCGGCACAGGTCACCACTCTGGAAGCAAACCAGAAAACCGTGCATGCCATAGTGAGAGGAAATGGCAGGCAATACACAAGAACGGATCGCAAACAGGGAAACTTCAGAGGCGGCCAGGGGAGAGGCCGCACAACCCAATACCTCCCTCACAACAACTCACAGTATCCCGCACGCCACAGGCAGGACCACCACCGCCAAAGCGGAGGAGGACAGACACGCCCACAGCGAGGGGGGCGGGGCCGCGGAACGGGATACCGAGCGAGACCAGCAAGGCGGTAAACAAAGTGAGTAAAAGCTCCAATATATTTGAAGCGGGGGGCGTGACCAAGAGAGCTGGGGAATGGGAGAAGGTTACGGAGAACGAGTGGGTCAAACGCATGGTAAAGGGCATTAAGATCGAAATCACTACCCTACCAGGCCAAGCAGTAGAGCCTAAATCAGACAGCAAAGGGAATGATAATATATTAAGCGAGAAAATATTAGAAATGCGCGCCCAAGGGGTCATAGAGCCGGCGGAACTCACCGAACGCGCCTTTGTGTCACATCTATTCCTAAGGCCTAAGAAAGACGGCGACTTCCGCCCCATACTCAACCTATCAAAATTAAACGAGTGCATAATCTACAGACATTTCAAAATGGAACAATTAAACACGGTAATGCAGCTAATAACAAAGGGGGCGTGGCTCGCGAGCATAGATATCTCCCAAGCATACCATAGCATAGAAATCAGGGAGGCAGACAGGGATCTGCTGCAATTTAAACATGGAGGAAACAGATATCGTTTCAGAGTACTCCCAAACGGTTTGAGCTCGGGGCCCAGGGTCTTTACGAAAATTATGAAGGCCGTAATGAGCCACTTAAGGTCACAACACCATATACTACTATGCTCCTACATTGATGACACAATACTAATAGGTAACACCGAAGCCGAGGTGAACGCGGCAGTAAGAGTCACACTAGGACTACTAACAACGTTAGGGTTCACAATAAACAAGGAAAAGTCGGTGCTACAACCGACGCGGGAGCTGCAGTTCCTCGGTTTCCGAATTAATACAGAACTGATGAGGGTAGATCTGCCGAGGAAGAAGTGCGGGGAACTGTTAGAATTTGCCAGACAGGTACTACACGAAGAAAACCTAAAAATTAAAACTTTCGCAGCTCTGATCGGTAAGCTAGTGGCCACGGATCAGGGCAACAAATGGGCCAGGATAAAATCAAAATCAATGGTAAGGGCCCTCAACTGGAACTTAAGGGACAGTAACGGGAATTACGACAAGAAAT
>CM059196.1:27502006-27679506 GCA_030323885.1 Branchipolynoe longqiensis | reverse complement strand
TGCCACATTCAGATCACCTGAAACATCCATGGTGCCAACTACCCCTAACTACCAACAAGATGTACAGCACTAACAAAGTCTGACTGACTGCCACATTTAGATCACCTGAACATCCACGGTGACAACTACCCCTAACTACCAACATGATGTACAGCACTAACAAAGTCTGACTGACTGCCACATTCAGATCACCTGAACATCCACGGTGACAACTACTCCTAACTACCAACATGATGTACAGGACTAACAAAGTCTGACTGACTGCCACATTCAGATCACCTGAAACATCCACGGTGACAACTACCCCTAACTACCAACAAGATGTACAGCACTAACAAAGTGTGACTGACTGCCACATTCAGATCACCTGAACATCCACGGTGCCAACTACCCCTAACTACCAACAAGATATACAGCACTAACAAAGTCTGACTGACTGCCACATTCAGATCACCTGAACATCCATGGTGCCAACTACCCGTAACTACCAACACGATGTACAGCACTAACAAAGTCTGACTGACTGCCACATTCAGATCACCTGAACATCCATTGTGACAACTACCCCTAACTACCAACAAGATGTGCAGCACTAACAAAGTCTGACTGACTGCCACATTCAGATCACCTGAACATCCATTGTGACAACTACCCCTAACTACCAACAAGATATACAGCACTAACAAAGTCTGACTGACTGCCACATTCAGATCACCTGAACATCCACGGTGCCAACTACCCCTAACTACCAACAAGCTGTATGGCACTAACAAAGTCTGACTTTACCAACAAGATGTACAGCACTAACAAAGTCTGACTGACTGTCACATTCAGATCACCTGGACATCTACGGTACAAACTACTCTTAAAACTGAACAGTTTGATGAAAACATCAATTTTTTAAAGCAAAGCAATTATCTAGATTTGAATTAGAACTTAGATACTGGTGCACTTATTAAACAGTTGTCACCGTATACTGATATAGAAGGGAATACTGAGGCAATTTAATAGAACCTGCTACTACAGAAGCCTATGGTGTCAGAGATTTGGCATGCTTGCCAAAACTAATTTTACATTGTTACACTTCAAATATCTCAAAAGTGAGTCATTTCAAATAAAAGTTACTTCAAACTAAAGTAAGGTGGATTATAAATATAATGCTCAACGTAATATATTCTCTGAAAATGTCAGAAACTCAAAACCATCGGACTGCACCTTTGTGCTGCACTAACAGGGTCTGACTGACTGCCGCATCACTAAGACCTGTCCCTGATCACAGGTGATGTGCATTACATGTATGTGTATGTGGGGTGATGTGCATTACATATATGTGTATGTGGGGTGATGCGCATTACATATATTTCTATGTGGGGTGATAACCCCAACCTGACCTAAACACAATGGCAAAGAAAATAGAGGACTTTGAATCATCCATCCAAGCCCAAGTATCTAAGTCGATGGAAGAGGCGCCGCCGACTCTAATAAAGCAGTGCTTCAGCGAACTGAAGGCGGACGTAAACATGTCCGTCGAGAAAAATATAACAAAACTCTGGTCTGATGTAGTTCGAAGCAACACGACCGGGGAACAAAAAGAGACACGTTCCATTGCCAAATCCAGCCCCATAGAGGCAGTTGTGAAAAAAGCCATTGTGGCTCAAAGATTCGTGGAGAACGCGACTGAAAAAAAATCGCCAAGAGAGGGCCATGAATGTAATCATTCACAGGGCACCTGAAAAAATCAGTAGTGAATCAACAGCCAGGAAAACCCATGATCTATGGTTGGTAGATGATTTGCTACAAGCCATCGGCATAGAAGTGCAACCGAAAAATGCATTCCGACTCGGCCAATATAAGGATGGTCAGAAATTAAACAGACCTCTCAAAGTTATATTCGACTCAGTTGAAACACAGGAGTCTGTTTTGAGCAACTTGAACAAACTCAAGGACACTCCCGATAAAGTAAAGAACTTAGGGGTATATTACAATCTTGACAAAGAAGATCGTAAAGCTCTTAGCGAACATGTACAAGCTGCTAAAGAATAAACTGATTGGTCAAAGAACTGGATATACAAGGTCTGGGGTCCTCCCTGGAACATAAAAGAGTTAAAAATAAGAAAGCAAGGTCAGGAAAAATAGATCATAGAATAGACTATAAAGTAAACACAATAAATACCTTAGAAGTTATGTACACCTACATAGATGTCTTAACTAGCACTAAAAAGTCATTATTGGAAGTTGAAATCAGTTCTTTGAGACCTGACATTATATGCATCAACGAAGTATGTCCAAAAAATAGATTATATGAGATTAGTAAATTAAGCTTGGAAATAAATGGATATTATCTACTTACCAACTCATTAGAGAAAAGAGGTACGATAATGTACATTGCAAATCATTTGATAGCAACTCATTTCACACCAAAAAAACGTTTTTGACGAATCAATTTGGTGTGAAATTCTTACTGTGAACCAATTTTTCACCTTGAATAAAAGAGAAGGCAGTCGGGGCCATACACTCAAACTAGTAAAACCCATAGCCATTTCAAAGTTAAGGCAACACAGTTTCTCAAACAGGATCATAAATATATGGAAGTCTCCCAAAAAATGTTATTGATGCTGAGTCAATAAATTCATTCAAGAACAGATTAGAAAAAGCATGGGCTGATGATCCAGGGAAATTTGACCCATTATTCACCACATGCTACTAATTATTCCTTGTGTTGCTTAATTACTTGCACTCAAGCAAAAATGAGAGACAAATAAGTGTTCACACTTCCTGTCTACCATTCGCTATTTTGCTATTTTGCTATGGGTGTATGTGCGATGATGTGCGTTACATACATGATTTGGCATCGTTGATGTGCATTATGCTATGCCATATTTGTGCATGTGGGTGATGTGCATTATGCTATGCCATGTGTGTATGTGCGGTGATGTGCGTTACATACATGATTTGGTGTCGGTGATGTGCATTATGCTATGCCATATGTGTGTATGTGGGTGATGTGCATTATGCTATGTGCATTATGCTATGCCATGTGTGTATGTGTGGTGATGTGCGTTACGGCAATCGATCGCTGACCGATCGCCGAGCGGTCACAGGCAGTGTGCCAGGTCATCGATCAATTAGCGATCGGTTGGCAACCGATTGCCGACCAATTACCAACCTCACGGCAACCATTTTGGTTGCTATGGCCATAATCGATTAACACGACCCGGGCGACGGGTTACCCGAGTCATCAGAATTTCAAATCGAACACCTCGAGTGGAATCGACAAATACATGTGCAAAATGACCCGACCCCAGTAACCCACCTCTTGGCTGGGGTTTGCAAGGAGCGATGACATCACATTTGCACTGGTACCGTCCTGCTGGATAACAGCAACCAGTACCAGTCACACATCTTTGTTTTGGTAATAACCTAGATTCATGAAATGGAAATATAACTAAATGATGCCATCATAAAATACTTTAAATCATATTTTGATGTAGTTATATCGGTTATTTTTTTTTTTTTTTAAGTTTTGGATTAAGCCACTATTTTTTCCACCCCGAGCGTGGAGAAGTGTATTCGATTATTCGACCTGAGTCTGTAGGATGTGCGCATGTGCCAAAAAGTGGCTCGGGTGATCCGAGTTGATTAATTGATTATGCCCAAAGTTTCTGGTGTGACAGCTGCAACCTTCTAATCACTAATATGCTCAGTACCGTGTGGGACACCGACACAGGCCATTGGGAATGGCCGACGGGCGGACTCGGGGCCGGGTGGTCGAGGTGTGAACGTGGCGGGAGTGGCCGTAGAAACAGGTGAGCTCGGGCAGTGCTTTCGATGCTTATTGTGGTAATTATCAGTAAGTTGACAGCTGGGTCTGAATAACGAATGGCGATCCTGCTGTGGTCGTGCCTGATTACCCAAAGGACGTGGCAATGGGCAGAGCTGCTCTGCGAATTAGAGGAATAATGATTATTATTCGCAGAGCAGCTCTGCTAATTGCTGAGAGTGTGTTTATTATCATTTGATCATCACTCAATCTTCATGAAAATTGGCCAATCGATAGAAAACAGGCATGTGAAAATGAATATAGTAGTTTCAAAGATGAATATCGTCAAATATAAGTGATTTCCAGAGGTTTTTGATAAACGGGGGAAAAAAGAAATCATTAAATGCCTGATTCAAAAGATTTGAAGACCCAGATGAAGAACAGTTCATCTACATGATGCAAAAGGCAGCTTGTTAATACACTAAAACCTCTTTAAATCGACGGACCTTGGGACTGATTTAAGTCGTCCATTTAGGGAAGTGGTTGGTTTACAGAGTTAGAATATGGTTACAATGGTATTGTTGGGACCCAAATATAGCGATCGATATAGGGGAGTGGTCGATCTGTGGAGGTGGTCGGTTAGAGAGGTTTTACTGTCCCTCTAAAAGTGACCCACAGCAAAGCGGAGAGTACGCATACCGCGAAAGTGGGGTAAACACCGCGATGCGTATCTGTGCGAATAGCCAGTGAGTAATGCCTAGTACACACCTCCCGTATAGGATTCGCGCACTAAAACTCGCGACTCGACCCGACCCGCTTAAAACTGAAAACGGGCCGATTCGTTTTTCGAATCGCGAATCGCAATCGTAATCGGCCGCTTTTAGCCCTAAAAACTGAGTTTTATACGCGAATCGCAATCGCTAGGTGTGCGCGGGGAGCGCACACCAAGCGATTTTTGTGGGCGAAACGGGCAGTTTTCGATCGTATACGGGAGGTGTGTGCGCACAAACGGTAGGTGTGTACCAGGCATTACGGCGATGAGACTATCAACACCAGTGTCATCATACCATATTTGGTGAGGTGGGATAACGAGTCCGGTACAGCAGCAGGCCCTAACCAGATGAATTGATGTTACACAGCATTCACTACGGGGGAATATTAAAGCTGCCTAGTCCGTTGAAGCATCAACTTTTCAAAACGAAAAAAATGATATAGATTTGACTCTACATATCTATTGATGCACATATTAAGCATTTATTTCCACATAGAGTTTGTTTGTTGTTTTACGCCCTAACAGCATCTAAGGTCATATCAGGACGGGTACCGACTTGTGACAGTGCGCACTCATGGCGACTTTATAGTGCTGCCCCACTGGAAGACCAGGCCGCCAGCACCATGACCTGATATCCCACTCAGTCACATTATCCTGACACTGAGCCAACCATAATATACATAAATGACCTAGAGAAGTGGCTAGACACTGAATGCCTCCATCTATATGCAGATGATACTGTCATATATGCTGAGGGCAACACTGAGGAAGAGGTAACAAATAAACGAAATAAACTACTACAGAAACTGGATGACTAGTGCAAATATAATATAATATCCATAAATGCCAGCAAATCCAAAACAGTCCTCTTCTCACATAGACCACTACCGGAAAGTAACGCCCAGTGCAAACTAGGAAACCAGGTGCTGGAAAAAGTAAAGCACTACAGATACCTAGGCCTAGAGCTGGACAGCCAACTAAACTACAACCTATGTGTGACAAAAATCATCCAAAAAGTAAATCACAAACTCTGGTTATTTGCCAATTTATGACACAAGAAATGTCAATAAAGGTCTTCAAAGGAATGGTACTCCCATACTTTGACACAATATACATGGGAGCAAAGCAAGAACTGCTCGACAAGCTGCAAATCCTACAAAATAAAGCATTAAAAATATGTCTCAGGGTGGACAGAATGCACCCCACCTATGACCTGCACATGCAAACCAAAGCAAAATTGCTAAAAAAAGAAATAGAAGACTAGTACACCTCAAAAGACTCGCATTTGGATAAAGTCGCGATAGGAAATACCAAAAGCAACCAACCAAAGATACACGAATAAACAATGCACCACTAATTAAACAAACAAGGAGCTGCATAAAGGCCCATGAAAGAAGCACATTAGAGATGGCTGCTTAGGCTTGGAATGCCCAATCAGTAAAAGAAAGGCAGATCCCTGATCTAAAGACATACAAAAAATATCTCTGTAAAAAAAGGAGGACGCTGATGACACCCTAGGGCCAGAACCCCAGATGGGCATGTGATATGTCACGGCCCACAAACAGGGCTGCCCCAAGGGAGAAACCTGGACCACCCTCAGTAGATAACAAACAACAACAAGAACTAAAACCTTTAGCTATCTAATGGTCCTTCCCTATTTCGGATAGACCTTGGATAGCCAACCCCAACACAAAACAAGCTCAAACATCTATGAGCCAAGAACACACGTAACTGCCAACAGCTACCTAGCAGTCTTTCGCTATTTCGGATCGACCTAGAATAGCCAACCCCAATGCAAAACAAGCTCAAACATTTACAGATACTAAATAATCACCATGTAACCAACCATAAAGGGCTACTAGAGCAAATATTGCGCCACTACTAAAGCAGACCAGAAGCCAAATAAAAGCTCATGAGAGAAGCACGCTGGAAATGGCTACCAAGGTGTGGAATGCCCAAACAGTAAAGGAATGACAAATTCCTGACCTAAAAACTTACAAAAAATATCTGTGCAAAATAAGGCTAGGAAACCCCCACTAAGCTGCACTGCAAAGGGGCATGTGATATGTCACGGCCCACCAGCGGGATGCCCAATGGAAGGTAACCATGCCAAAAGTAGCCAGATAACACACCACACAGAAGTACAATCCTATGATATGTAAATAGGAGTAGGCTAGTCTAGTAATAAGAGTAGAACAAAATAAAATAATACATATATGCCAAGAAAATCCAAAAAAACTAACATAGGCTACTAACCATACCAACCAATTATCTATCTGCTACTGAAATGCAGGCAATCAAATACCTTATCAGCAGCTACTGTGTGGTAAGATAACACCAACACTACAACTGGCCAGCATTGAAAACAAGCCTGGGTACCCGGGCTTATATGCTATGGACAGTATAAATACAGCCTCGATAAAAAAAAAACCAAAAAAAACAGTCCTTGACCTATCCTAATAATGCCGAGCACCAGGCTAGGAAGCAACAAGTATCAATTTTTAAGTCATCGGTTTGACTCAACCAGGGTTCGAACCCATGACCCCATGATCTACCAACACGGGAGATGGACGCTCTAACTCATTCGGCCATCCCGTCTGGTCTTGCCACATAGAAGGGAAAGCTGAGACAATTTGATAGAACCTGTTACTGTTGAAGCCTATGGTGTCAGAGTTTTGGTGTGAGTGCCAACAAAAAAAAGTTTGCATGTTTGAATTTAAAATATTTCAAAACTTATCCATTTAAAATCAAAGTTACTTTAAAGTTGCATAGTCCGATGAAAACATAAAATGTTCAAAACCAAAACAATTATCTAGACTTGCTTCTACATATCTAACTTAGATGCTGGTGCACTTATTAAGCATTTGTCGTCACATATAAGGGAATACTGAGTCAATTAATATAACCTGTTACTGCAGAAGCCTATCGTGACAGAGTTTTGACAGTTAGCCAGTACCGTGCACACAAGTAACAACACTAACATCAGCTAAAGCTGCATAGTCCGATGAAATCATTGCATTTTGTAAACCAACTAACCCCGGTACATTATTACGCATAGATCTGTTGCTGCATAACACGGGATACTACGCTAATTTAAAGCGGCACAGTCCGATGAAATCATCAACGTTTCAAACCCAAAACAATTATCTAGATTATATTTTACATATCTAACTTAGATACTGGTGTATTTATTGAACATTTGTCGCCACATAGAAGGGAATGCTGAGGTTATTTAATAGAGCATGTTGTATAAACCTATGCTATGGTGTCAGACTGTTGGTGTACTGGCCAAAGTTAATTTAGCATATTTGCACTTCAAATATCTCAAAAGTTAGCCGTTTAAAATCAAATTTACTTTCAGTAAGGTAGATCATAACAATTAACCTAATATATTTAACTCAGAAAATTACAGTAACTCAAAACCATCGTACTGTGTCAGCTTAATTAAACGGTTACTTACTGTCTCACACTATATATGGGGATGATGTGCATTACACTATGTGTGTATGTGGAGTGATGTGTATCACACTATACATATGTATCGATGTGGTCTGATGTGCATTATGCAATATGTGTGTATGTCATGTGACATGTATCGTACTTTATGTGTGTATGTCAGGTGATGTGTATCACACTATATGTGTGTGTAGAGTGATGTGCATTGCATTATATTGTGTATGTGTGTATGATGTGGAGTTACGTTTTTCATGATATTTGTGTTTGTGGGGTGCTGTGCCTTACAAAAGTTACATGATGTGTATATAGGGTGATGTGCATTATGATATATGTGTGTATGTGGGGTGATGTGCATTACAACATGTATGTACATGTGTAGTGATGTGCATTTAGCTATATCGTGTGTATATGTGTGGTGTTGTGCATTACATCGCGTCCGTCCTGATATTACCTTAGATGTTGCCAGGACGTAAAACAACAAACAAACAGCATTACACCATGTGTGTGCGTGTGGGTGTTGCGCATTATGTGTGTGCCAGACGTGCACACTTCGGCCTCGTGTTAATGGGACCCGGTCGGGGGCCGGCGCCACACGGCGGACAATGCAATGTACATCTGCGACTTACGCGTGGTGGCCATCAGCAGGATCTCGAGCGGCTTCACGTGGTACGAGTCGTCCTCCTCGAACGCATCGCGTCCCGGCGCGACCGCGTAGGGCGCGTCTCCCGCCATCTCGAAGCGGTCGATGAACGATGAGAAGGTGGGGTTCTGCGGCAAGGTCTTGTTTGACATCTTGGGCGGCTCCTTGAGGTTGAGGCGACTCAGGATTTCCGCCTTGATCGCCTCGAGCCGCAGTCGCTTGTACTCCTCGTGCAGCTTGCACCGCGGGCAGCCTGGCGGCGCCAAGTCCGCGTCGTCCTCTGCATGCCCCCCGTGGTTCGGCGCCGCACCCTGCCGGTTCCTGTTGCGCCTCGGCCGGCCCGAGGCGGCCGGTCCACCCAGGCGGGTGCGAGGGCGTCCCGCCAGACTCGTCGGTGCGCCAAGCTGCATGTCCACAGACCCATGCTCCCAGTCCTCGTCCGAGGCCCCGTCTTCACCCACCCCGGTGTCGGCAGGGTCCCGGGCGGGCACCCGGCTGGGCTGGAGATGTGCGAAGCGCGCGTCGCGCGACGTGACGTTGGACGCGAGCGGCGCGGGCGCAGCCTCGCCCCCGTCCTGCAGCGAGCGGCGCTGCTGCCGGCCGTGTTGGCTGGCAGTGACAAAGGTCAGGGCCAGCAGGAGCAACCAGGCGAGACGTGTCATCACGTGAGCGGAACAGTGCGTGACGTCACGGAGTGGACGTGGAGCGCCAGGCGGTCACTTAGGCGACGACCGGAAAGAAAGGCGATGCGGGCGGCGGGCGGGTTTAAGGCCGGGCGCGGCGTCCCGAGGAGGCCATCCCTGACATAGCTGGGCTCGGGCAGGCGCCCAGAGGTGTGGGTAACTCCTGCCGGCAGCAGCTGGGGCGTGCACGGACGTCCGCTCCCTGTGTTCCCTGTGCTCGTGTCGGGTCGACGACCGCTCACCTGACGTCAGGTCTGGTGTCCGGTGAGCGGCGGGTAGGAGGCAGCAGCGGACGGGCCGGGAGCGCCGTCAGTCGGCCTGTGAGTGGGAGGGACGGCGAGCCTGGGTGTACGGGTAGCGCGCGTGTGGCCCGGCCCTCGAGTCTTCTGCCACTGGGCCCCGAGCCCCAGCGTTCTTATACCACCGGTAGGTGTCCGCCACGCGCTGCCCTGTTCAAATAGAGGGTGAGTGAGGCGGGTGGGTGGCGGGGGACGGAGGCCGGGCGGGGCAGCAGGGGGACGGGAGAGAGGCGGAGCGAAGATCCGGTGACGGGGCAGGGTGTGATGGGAGGTGTGGGAGAAGGTTAGTAAGAGATGGTGGGAGAGAGTTGTGAGTGGTGGGAAGTGATGGGCCGGAGAGGGCACGGCGTGTTGGTGGGGAGGTGAGGGGTGTGGAAGGTAGGCAGGTACACACAAGGTGAGTTGGGACGGAGAGTGAGGACACACAACGAACCGCGTAGGGTGGCGGGGAAGGGATATCAGAGAAGCTAATAATAGGTACTCCAAAGTAATTTTTTATTTTAGTGTTTCAGTGTTTAAAATTATATAGGTGTATAGATCATTTAAATGTGATTCCAGATATATACAATTTATATAGATCTCTTGATAAGTTCCGAAATTATGAGGTTTTAAACATTCATTTATTTGCACTTATTTGTGCAAATTTTCAAATTAGGCAAATCTAGGTTTTTAAGGCCCCAGCCCAAAAGCTATGTTGCCTATAGTTTGTCCAATATTAAAGAATCTCACTCTCTATAGCACAAATAGCAGGCTCAATTTTTTCCAGACCATTATCTTTGTTATTCTTTCAGATATGTCATGCTAAACTTGCGGAATTCCTTAATTTCTACTGAATATCAGCAGGGTCATTGATAAATTCTTGAAAACATCATAACTTCTGTTCTACTTACACTATCACTCTAATTTTTATTCTAAAATAATCTAAATCAAAAGCTCTATATGATCATATATGTTTTCTGTCGACACGGTAGCTTCAATCGACGGCATATTCGTTGCTCCAGTGCAGAGATGGAATACACAGTCACTTCTCAGACCAACCTTGATGAGCATGATATAAATCTCAACCAAATATTGTTCTGGTTAGGTAGAGGAAGACTTGAGCTTTCTGATGATATAATTTTCAGCACGATCCTGATCAATTTTCAAGGAGGATTTATGTCTTAATGTTTTCACTCCTTCAGTTCAATCAAATTTCCCACTTAAAAACAGCCATGCTTGATATGCTAATGAAGCCTAGTTTCCTCTCTGTCTTTCTTTGGTGGTTATTTTTAGCTCAGGTCACTGTGCTCACCAAGGTATCAATTTTAGGGAAGGGAGTAGCTCAGACTGGATGAAAACAAACTTGGTGAAAGAGCTGCCGATGGTACCCCAAACAAGTTTCTATTGACTCTAATTTATTTCATAATGCAAACTAAAAATCAGATTCCCTAAAAGACAAAAGAATAAGCTTTAGTTTCATATAATTTTTATATAAAACGAAGCAGAATTAGTGGAGGTTGAAGTGTTTTAAAAAGGGTTAAAATACGTCAAATTTCGGGCTACGGACACCGTATATGACCACTTTGGAGCACCTACTAATAAGGGAGCAGAGATGTGGTTGTGAGAGAGATGGGCTGAGGGGATATTTAGGTAAGAGATGGACAAGTCCGGCGGTGGAATGGGTGGTCAGGCCTTCCTAACGATCAGAGGCTCCAGAATAGCAATAGTATATGCCGAGGTGCTGACATGGGTTGGGGAGAATAGCCGTGCCG
Source organism: Branchipolynoe longqiensis (assembly GCA_030323885.1). Classification (NCBI taxonomy): domain Eukaryota; kingdom Metazoa; phylum Annelida; class Polychaeta; order Phyllodocida; family Polynoidae; genus Branchipolynoe; species Branchipolynoe longqiensis. Next base: position 27,668,145 of record CM059196.1, on the reverse strand, counting down.
GGATGCAGTTGGTCCAATGGGTGCGGGCGGCGGGCGGCGAGCGGTGGGCGGTGGGCGGTGGGCGGTGGGCGGTGGGCGGTGGGCGGTGGGCGGTGGGCAGTGGGCGGTGGGCGGTGGGCGGTGGGGATGCGAGGGGTGGCGGGTGGCGGGGCGATCATATTGCGTGTGCAGGATCGTGCAGGATCGTGCACGCTGTGAGTGTGGGGGTCGCCCGGTGCGGCAGGGTCGTGTGTGGCGGGGCGGACAGGTCGGGGCGGTGTAAGGCGCGCACCCTGCTACAGGCGGCTGGTCCTGCAGCTGCTTCATCCCGCCTGGTGGCGCTGACGCGGTGCGAGGTGGGTGTTGGCGCATGAAGCGGGAAACCAGTGATTGAGTATCACGTCATCACGTGGTCCGTGGCATGACCCCCCGAGCGGTAACATTGGGGAAGTATCGTCTGCCCAATATCCCCACAGCTCTCAGAATACCTCACAATCAGCCGGTCACGTGCACAATTCGCGGACACGTCCGTCAGGCGCTGCACTTGTTTAAACAACAGTGTGCTCATCGTCAGTACTAAACTCTTAGTTTGATCAAATATATGCCAACATTTTAATATATATACATATATACATATAGATATATTTATATATATACATATATATATATTTATTTATATATATATTTTTATATATATATATATATATATATATATATATAATATATATTACCTCGGTACTACCCTCTGGGTACTCGTAGCCCAGGGAGAAGGAAGCATATCCGGGTCCAGCAACTATATATATATGTATATATATATATATATATATATATATATTTCCTAACCAAGTTCACTCTCCACATCCATTTAATATAGAACTTAGAAGCAACAAGTTACGAGCTCCACCCCTCCGAATATTCTTATCGGGAAAATATGTGTATAATTTACTCTGATTCGGAGCAGATGATAAAACAAGTTAGTGCTGCATAGGTTACGCGTTTCTATTCCCGTTGGGGGCACAGCGGCTAAACATAGCGATTACATAAAGCAATCAAAGCCTCCTGCTGATACGGAACGCAGCCTGCACCTCGGAAACACAAGGGGACCGCACCAGGAATAGAACTCACTCCACCCTCACCACTCCCTCGCCTCAAGCGCCGGCCTCTGGGCGCCGGGCTCTCCAGTATAAGCGAGAGATCCACGAGGCACATGTTTCCCTACACACTATGCAGATACAGAGAAGGTACGCATTGATTTAATTATATATAATGTCCTGCAAGATGCCAAATAAATGTACATATTTTGCTATATATATGCTATATATATGCTATATATAATAAAAGCTCGTCTAAATAGTTGGGGTGTTGGTTTAAGAGGGATGGTGGGCTACAAGAGGGGTGTGGTGAGGGGTGGTGGGTTACAAGAGAGGGGTGGTAAGGGGTGGTGGGTTACAACAGTGGTGTGGTGAGGGGTGGTGGGTTACAAGAGAGGTGTGGTAAGGGGTGGTGAGTTACAAGAGAGGGGTGGTAAGGGGTGGTGGGTTACAACAGTGGTGTGTGAGGGTGGTGGGTTAGAAGAGGGGCGTGGTGAGGGGTGGTGGGTTACAAAAGGGGTGTGGTGAGGGGGTGGTGGGTTAGAAGAGGGGTGTGGTGAGGGTGGTGGGTTACTACAGGGGTGGGTGAGGGGTGGTGGGTTAGAAGAGGGGCGTGGTGAGGAGTGGTGGGTTACAAAAGGGGTGTGGTGAGTGGTGGTGGGTTAGAAGGGGTGTGGTGAGGGGTGGTGGGTTACTACAGGGGTGGGTGAGGGGTGGTGGGTTAGGAGGGGCGTGGTGAGGAGTGGTGGAGGGGTGTGTGAGGGGTGGTGGGTTAGGAGGGGCATGGGAGGGGTGGTGGTTACAGGGGTGGTTGGGGAGAAGAGGTGCTGGTGAGGGGTGGTGGGTTAGAAGAGGGGCTGTGGTTAAGAGGGGTGTGGTGAGGAGGGGTGGTGGGCTGTGAGGGTGTGCAGAGGGGTGGTGGGGAAAGATGGGTGTGGTGAGGGGTGGTGGAAAGAGAGGTGAGAGGGGTGGTGGGTTACAAGAGGGGGTGGTGAGGGGTGGTGGGTTACAAGAGGGGTGTGGGTGAGGAGTGGTGGGTTACAAGAGGGGTGTGGTGAGGGGTGGTTGGTTACAAGAGGGGTGTGGTGAGGGGTGGTGGGTTACAAGAGGGGTGTGGTGAGAGAGGGTGGTGGGGGTAGAAGAGGGGTGTGGTGAGGGGTGGGGGTTACAAGAGAGGGGTGTTGGGTTACAAGAGGGGTGTGATGAGGGTGGTGGGTTACAAGAGGGGTTGTGGTAGAAGAGGGGTGTGGTGAGGGGTGGTGGGTTACAAGAGAGGGGTGTTGGGTTACAAGAGGGGTGTGATGAGGGGTGGTGGGTTACAAGCGAGGCATGGTTAAGAGTGGTGGGTTACAAGAGGGTGATGGTGAGATGGTGGTGCGCTACAAGAGGGGCGTGGTGAGGCATGGTGGCTGACAAGATGGGTGTGGTAGGGGTGGTGGGTTACAAGAGAGGGGTGATGAGGGCTGGTGGGTTACAAGAGAGGCGTGGTGAGGGGTGAGGGGTTACAAGATGTGTGTGGTGAGGGGTGGTGGTTTACAAGATGTGTGTGGTGAGGGGTGGTGGGTTACAAGAGGGGGGTGATGGGTTACGAGAGGGGTGTGGTGAAGGGTGGTGGGCTACAAGATGGGTGTGGTGAGGGGTGGTGGGTTACAAGAAGGGGGGTTACAAGAGGGGCGTGGTGAGGTGAGGGTGGGGTTAGAAGAGGGGTGTGGCGAGGGGGTAGTGGGTTACATGAAGGGGGTGGTGGGTTTTCAGAGGGGCGTGCTGAGGTGGTGGTGGGTTAGAAGAATTTGTGTGAGGAGTGGTGGGTTAGAAGAGGGGCGTGGTGAGGGGTGGTGGGTGAGAATGAGTAAGGGATGTGGTGCATTGTTAGGAGGGGTGTGTGGTGATGGGTGGTGGGTTACAAGAAGGGGTGTGATGAGGGGTGGTGGGTTCAAAGAGGGCGTGGATGAGGAAGTGGGTTACGAGGGGCGTGATGAGGGGTGGTGGTTATACAAGAGGGGTGTGGTGAGGGTGGTGGGTTACAAGAGGGCGGTGAGGAGTGTGGTGGGTTACAAGAGGGGCGTGATGAGGAGTGGTGGGTTACAAGAGGGGCGTGGTGAGGGGTATGGGGTTAGAAAGAGAGGGGTGTGGTGAGGGGTGGTGGGTTACAAGAGGGGCGTGGTGAGGAGTGGTGGGTTACAAGAGGGGCATGGTGAGGGGTGGTGGGTTAGAAGAGGGGTGTGGTGAGGGGTGGTGGGTTACAAGAGGGGCGTGGTGAGGGGTGGTGAGTTACAAGAGGGGCGTGGTAAGGGGTGGTGGGTTAGAAGAGGGGCGTGGTGAGGGGTGGTGGGGTGGTGGGGAAAGTTTTGTTGAACTACTGTTGGAAGTGGTTGGAATAAGCTGGGACAGTTCATACCGATGACCAGCAGGTGTGTGTGTATCTGTGTGGGGATGCATGTAGTCGAAAACAGCAATCAAACTGAGGGAATTTACTCTCAAATCGATGCTCAGGCGCGGGAAGTTCAGCGCATATATATGGTGTGCGTCGGGCACCCCTTGATTGGTTTGTAACCACCACACAGTCCGATCGTTTTGAGTTTCTGGTTTAAAAAAGAAAGAAAAAGATGAATATGTTATTTCGATCGTTATAATCTACATTACAGGTTTAAAGTAACTTCTATTTTAACTGGCTAACTTGGGAGATATTTGAAGTGTAAATACGCCAACTTAATTTTGGTGGGCTTTTAAACACTGACACCATCGGCTTCGTCAGTAACATGTTCTAATAAATTGACTTCGTACACCCTCCTATACCACAACATATGTTTAATAAGTGCAGCAGTATCTAGGATTGATATGCAGACTCAATCTAGATACTTTCGTCGGATTATGCGGCTTTAAATCTAATCTCCTCGCAATGCTAATATAGTAATAAGAGTCGATATTTCTTGGCAGTTGCTATTCGTACGTCGGCCATACGAATTATGATGGTAATCAGGTAACGAGGGCCAGCCGCTACTGGATGTCGCGTCGGTCAAGCTCTCGTCACTTTTGGATTAGCTATCGCGAGAGCAGGACGTCATGCAACGCGCTACATGGTAGGAGGGCCAGGGGCCCTCTGACGATGGCAGCGACTGATAGGAGTATCAGCGGGTGTGCCATTGGCCACCCAGCCTCTGCGTTGCGCGCGGTCAGTGTTAACTGTACCGGAGGCTAGGACATTATCATGGATAGGCACTGATAATTGTCATGGTAAGTATGGCACCTGTTGGTTGCCACCGCTATGGCGGGGAGGCCTGCGGGCCAGACCTTCATGTCTTATAACCTCTGTGTTGTGCGTGGTCAGGCTTGCTTGTACCAGAGGTTAGACAATTGGATGGTGCATGCACCGAATTGTCAGCTAAGGTGTGCTTGGGCACAAGCCTTGGGGCGAGTCTAAGGACTCTTGATACCCTGGCGGGTTGGGGGGGGGAGCGGTAACCGGTGGATCCAGGATCACAGGTTACCCCCCACTCCTCCCAGACCCCCATCACGACCACAACTGTCACACCGGGGTGGGTAGGGGGGGGGGGGCTAGGCACCGACTCTGGCCGACCCGGTGATGGGGTCAGGTCACCGGGACAAGCGGCAGGCGCAGTCAGGAGGTACGGCTAACAGGTGGGCTGTCTCACAGGGCGACGCATCACCTTCTGAAGCGCTGTATGTACCACTACCGCACGAATCCGACACTAACTCTGAAGCGGCCATGGAGAACACGGTACACGGAGCGGAGACGCCGACACGGGACGAACACCGCTACCCGGACACCTGGAGGCGCGAAAGCTAGAACTCCAGGAGGAGATATGGAACAGGAGAGCGGGATACTCAATAAATTGGTCCCAGGGGGATTTGCAGGGGTCCTCTCCTCCACTGCTGGCGGGAGGGGGCAACCTACAACCAGGCGATCACGTGCAAAGGCCAAGACCGTCGGCCTTTACCATACCCAGACAGGACGGGACGTGCAGCAGACAAGGCTGGCAACACCGATGAACGCGCCACCACTGCCCTACAGCGTCAGGACACCAACATCGGCGGTGGTGCCACAACAAGCGCATGCGGCCATGCCCACTCGGGACACCAGGAGGTTATGGGAAGGACGCCTGAGGACAACACCTCGTATTTAGAACAATACATGCCCGCTGAGAAGGCGCCGCTGGACTCAGAGTGTGGCAACCTGGCGGACAACACAGCCAAGTTGCTAGCAGCACTCTGGAACAATTTGATGACCAAAACTGAGGTCACCGAACTGTACACAATGCTGCCAAGGCCAGGGAATGCGGAAGTGCTTCACAAAACCCGTATGAACCCGGAAATTGAACATACACTACAGCAGCGAGTGAGGGACAATGACTCGGCCCTAGCGGCAGCCCAGTGGGGCGTGCATTACGCCGCTAGGCCACTGGCGAAAGCCCTGGACGGCATAGAGACGGGCAGGCTGCTGAGTAAGAAAGAGATGCCAGATGCACTGGTCACCACACTGAAACTACTAGCCCGAACCAGCAACACGATCCTGGGCCTAAGGCGGGACAATGTATGCGTGACACTGCAGGCTCAGATTAAAACCCTGACAAAAAAGGAGGAAAGCAGGGGCTTCAAGTACCTCCTAGGAGAGGACCTGGCAGCGCAGGTCACCACGCTGGAGGCAAACCAGAAAACAGCCAATGCCATATTGAGGGCCAATGGCAGGCAGTATACAAGACCAGAGCGCAAGCAGGGAAACTACAGAGGTGGCCAGGGGAGAGGCCGCCCAGCCCAGTACTCTTACCAGAACAACTCTCAGTATTCCGCACGCCACATACAGGACCACCACCGACAAAGCGGAGCAGGACAGACACGCCCACAGAGAAGGGAGCGTGGCAGAGGAGCGGGATACAGAGCGAGGCCAGCAAGGCAATGAACAAAGTGAGTAACAATCCTAACAACTTTAAAACAGGGGGTGTGACTGGGAGAGCAAGTGAATGGGAGCGTGTCACAGACAATGCCTGGGTATAAAAATTGAGATCACCAATCTACCCGGGCAGACAGTGGAACTGGTGTCAGACAGCAAAGGGAACAATGAAATACTAAACACAAAAATAAAAGAAATGTGGGACCAAGGGGTGATTGAAATGGCCACGCACACCAAACACACTTTTGTGTCACACCTATTTTTAAGGCCTAAGAAAGATAGAGATTTTCAACCCATACTAAACCTATCAAAATTGAATGAATTTATAGTCTATAGGCATTTCAAAATGGAGCAGTTAACCACGGTAATGCAATTAGTAATACAGGGGGCTTGGCTTGCGAGCATAGATATTTCTCAAGCTTACCACAGTATAGAAATAAGAGAGGCAGACAGAGATCTACTACAATTTCTACATGGGGGAACAGATACTGCTTTAGAGTCCTCCCAAATGGACTAAGTTCGGGGCCCAGGGTATTTACAAAAATAATGAAGGCGGTAATGAGCCACCTGAGGTCACGACACTGCATACTACTATGCTTCTACATAGACAACATCGGGCTGTGAAGAAGGCCCTGAACTGTGATCTTGAACTGTGTCTGATCCCTCACTCTGATCTGAAACCACTAATAGCCACCCACATAAAATCCAAATGGCAACATGAGTGGGATGAAAACATTAATAAACTTAAAGAAATTGAACCAGCTGTGGGAAAGCCACCACAGACTCATGCGGGAGGTCGGCGGGACCAAGTGGTTCTTAGCTGCTGCCACATTGGCCACTCGTGGCTTACACATGCTTTTCTGCCTAAGAAGAAATGTGGGGAACTGATCAACTTTGCAAGGGAAGTATTGCAAAAGGAAAACCTAAAAATTAAAACATTGGCAGCTCTGATTGGCAAACTAGTAGCCACAGATCAGGGCAACAAATGGGCCAGAATAAAGTCTAAATTAATGGTGAGGGCCCTCAACTGGAATTTAAGGGACACTAATGGGAATTACGAAAAAGGATGCATGCTCACACGCAGAGTGAGGGAATGCATCCAATACTGGATAGACAACCTAGAACAGACCATGAGAGCATACAAACCATCGCCAGTGGATGTATGTGTGTACACAGACGCCTCCTCACACGGCTGGGGCTACTACAGCCAGACACACCAGGTACACTATGGGGAGCAATGGGACGAGACAGTCAGTGAGAACACACACATAAACGTACTGGAACTGAGAGCAGTAAGGCGCACATTGGAACACCTGAGAGAAAAATTAGTGGGGAAACATATAAGGGTTTTCGCAGATAATACCATGACGGTAGCATGCATAGGCAAAGGGGGATCTGGGAGATCAAAGACATGTCAGCAGGAGACAGAGGAGATATGGGAAATCACGGAAAAGAATAACATTACGATATCGGTTAGGTTCTGCCCAGGGGTAGAAAACATTGAGGCTGATTGGGCATTGAGAGTGTTCACGGATGCTGGGGAATGGACGTTAGACAATAACACCATCAGAGATATATTTAGCATACTGGGGAAGCCCACAGTGGATCTCTTTGCCCCAAGGGAGAACCAAAAGTTTAGAGCAATATGTTACACGGGAGTATGATAGACAGGCAAGGGGCACAGACGCACTGTCGCTGAGTTGGAAGGGTACTAATGCGTACGTGTTTCCAACTTTCAGCTGCCTGTCGAGAGTGATCAACAAGATCATACAGGAACAACCGTGGGGCATCTTGGTGACACTGGAGTGGCCAACACAGCCCATTGCTCCACAAACTATGGGGCTACACAACGTCTTGGAGCATCCTGGTGAAGCACTGGGGCTTATGAAGCGTGCAAACTTTACGTGGGGACAAGGAATGTGCACCTTGACCTACACCACAAAATTAAAATCAAATGACCCCAGCAGAAACCCTTTGGTCTTGAGTTTCAGGGAATGTGAGGTACTAGAACTGTGCATGTACAGCCATCTAAAAACATATGTGGAGAGCAGTGATCTATGTGTTCAAAACAACCAGATCGCCACATGTAAGGGCTTCACAGGACAAATTAACTAGGTACGTGAAGAACACGATGGCAGAGGCAGGGGTAAACATGAGGGACTACACCCCCTACTCATGCAGGCACGCTGCGACCAGCGCGGCGGCCAGGAGGCAGGTGCCACTAGCCACAATCCTCCTAGCAGCAGGGTGGTCGGGGGAGGGAACTTTCAGAAGGTTCTACAACCGACCAGTCAACAGCAGCTACCCAGTAACGAACCTGATACAGGACATTTGGGAGCAGGGACAGAACTGTTAAGACAATATGTGCTTACATATCCAAGAAAGGCCAACAATCTAGACCAGAGGGTCACAAAGTTTGAGGTTTAAAAAATGTACCATTTATATATGTGATAGATTTAAGAGTCACCTGTTTGTTTACAAACTGAATAAAAAGCATTAAGCAACAAGATTATGTGTCAACTGTACTTAATGTGAAAAACAATAACAAGCATCCTATGTAAATAACAACAATGTTAACATTGATAAAAATGAAACAATTCCTGAATTCAGTCGCAACACAAAGTAGCGGTTGGCCCTCATGGCCTGATTACCATCATAATATATAATTCTGCTAATTTATGCAGCAGAATAGTAATTATTATTCTAAGATAGAGGCCACGAGGGGCCAGCGGCCCACCCTAACACTATTATTACCGCCCTACACAACTGATATCCAGGAATTGAAACTACAAAAAATGAGCAGAACTCGGCCGACGCGACATCCAATAGCCGATGGCCCTTCGTGGCCTCTATCTTACCATAGTAATTCCTATTCTGCTGCATAAATTAGCAGAATTATATATAGATCGGTATCTATTCGTACGGCTGGTGGGAAAGTGGGTTGGGTAAAGTCAGGTCGGGTAAAGTGATGTTGGGTAAAGTCAGGTCGGGTAAAGTAATGTCGGGTAAAGTCGAGTCGGGTAAAGCCGAGTCGAGTAAAGTCAGGTCGTGTAAAGTCAGGTCGGGTAAAGACCTGACTTTACCTGACCCAACTTTACCCGACAGCACTTTACTCGACCCGACTTTACCCGACCCAACTTTACCTGGCCTGAATTTACCCGATATCACTTTACCCGACCCGATTCTTCGAGAGAAATTTTTTTTTGAACAAACTGAACAACATTAACACATTTGTAGTTCTTGTAATATATGCATAAAGGCATCTAGGGACGTGTGGAGAACAAAGGATATGCTAATGAGATGACGTCATAGACAAAGCGTGCCGGCGGTTCAGTGCCCTGGACGGTGAATAAAGCATTCAGTATCCAGAAGTGAAAGTGTTCAGACGTACTTTTACATGAGAAAGAATGCCGCCCGCTAATCCACTGCTGGGTCTCAGGCCGACAGGACAGCTCATCCTCTGCAACAACGCACGATCGAACTGGAAGACATGGATCAGAGATATGATATATATATTCCACTGCTTCAGGTGTCATAACGAAGACAGAATGAGTGCAATGCTGTATTTTTCTTCACGTCGCCGGCGAGGAAGCGCAAAAGGTCTCTGCCAATATGTCCATTGCGCTCGCTGAATGAGACAAGATCGGACTGCTCACCGACGCATTTCAGGCATATTGTACTGGTAAAAGCAACTTAATAATAACATGCTACCGTTTTAATTCTCATAACCAAGCTACTGAGAAAATGTCCATGTATATTACTGCGTTAAGGGACCTAGTCAAAGACTGCGAGTATTGACAGGTGGAGGAGTCGCTGTTGCGCGATCGGTTAGTGGCTAGCGTGAACAATACAAATCTGAGGAACAAAATGCTACCAACAGCTGATATAACGCTGGAAAAATGCATAAACATGTGCGAGCTCAGTGAGTTCAGTTCTGATCAGTTGGAGGACAAAAAATCAGATGTTGAAGTCAAGGAAGTCAATTTTCTAAATAGATATGTGACTGGACGTACCAGTGCACTGGTGGTTCATCAGTCTGGGCCGCCATCTTGGAAATCACCACCTTGGAAGGCTGGCGGCGCCGGTGCAGGTGAGTTCAAGATCCACTGTCAGAACTGTGGCTACGAACACCGCCGGGGAGTCTGCCCAGCGAAAGGCAAAGCTTGCATTGCTTGTAAGAAGATCGGGCACTTCGGAAAGGTCTTCCGGGGCAGACTGGGCAGAGTCAACGAATTGACCGTCGAAGAGCCCAACCCTCACAATGCTGAGCAAGACCCGGATCCGGCGGAAGTCAATGTGTTGACGATGGATCTGTTTGTTGGTGCCGTTGACCGCGGCACAGGACGCGATGACGAGCTCTGGTATGCGACTGTCCGAGTGAATGGTCATCCAGTCAAGTTCAAGCTCAACACCAGTTCGGAGGCGAACATTCTGTCAAGGAACATCTTCGACAGAGTGGCACCGGGTCGGCTGACGAACACCCGCTGTTCGCTTTTTACTTTTGGGGGCATCGGATCACCCCAGATGGTGAAGCGGTAATCGGGATCGACGGCAAAGACTTTACGTTCAAAGTGGTGCAGAACTGTCAACCGATTCTGAGTAAGCAGGCTTGTGTTGTGTTGAACTTGTTCGCACGTGTCGATGAGGTGCATTCCGATGTGCCGATGAACATTTCCACACCGAGCGACGACGACGATCGCGGGCTGAACATCTGGTAAGCAAATACAAAGACGCTTTTCAAGGTTTGGGTCTCATCAAATCAAATGCTATCATTCATGTTGATAAAGCTGTACAACCTGTTGTCGACCTGCCGACAAGGATCCCATATGCAATTCAGGACAAAGTTCACAATGAGCTTAAGCGTATGGTGGAAATGGGTGTTATTGTTGAACAAGATCAGCACATTGAATGGGTTAATTCTATAACTATCATAGAAAAAAACAAATAAAATAAGGATCTGTCTGGATCCGACTAAGTTGAACAAAGCTGTCAAGAGAGGGCCATTTCCAACCAAAACCATTGACGAAATTATAGCTAATACAGTTAATGCAAAATATTTCTCAGTGTTGGATGCCATGACAGGGTATTGGCAGATCGAGTTAGACTGAAAGTTCATTGTTGTGCACATTTAACAGTCTGTGGGGCTGGTACAGGTACAGGTTACGCCTTTTGGCATAAAAACAGCCTGTGACATTTTTATTCAGGACATGCACCACATCATGCACCAGTATCGGTAGAGTCACAGAGGACATTTTGGTATTTGGCTCAACCATGGAGGAGCACAATGACAGGCTCAGAGCAGTGCTGGACTGAGCTAGGTCGGTAAATCTCAAGCTAAACGAGTCGAAATCTTTGTTATGTAAAACTACAGGTAAAGTATGTAGGTCATCAACTTACCCAGCAAGGTGTGAAGCCAGATCAAGACAGAGTACAGGCGATTGTAGACATGCCAAAGCCACGTGACAAACAAGGTGTGCAAAGGTTCCTAGGCATGGTTGGGTATGTGCACAAGTTCATACCAAACATGTCCGAGATTGCCAAACCACTCCACACGCTCCTCCCTAAGGATGTCGCGTGGCACTGGCAGAGCGAACAATAAGCTGCCTATGACAAGCTCAAAGAAATGTTGAGGACTGCTCCTGTGTTAGCGTACTATAATGTTGAGAAGCCCATTGTTGTTCAGTTATACGCTTGTCAATCGGGGTTAGGGGCTGTATTAATGCAGGGAGACAAACCAATCGCACTTGCATCTCGTGCACTCAACTCAGCGCAGTGTGGGTATGCCACTATTGAGAAAGAAATGCTTGCCATATGTTTTGGATACCAGAGATTTAATGACTACATCTTTGGCAAGGAAGTTCAAATTCAAACGGACCACAAACCGTTGGTGGCAATAATGCAGAAACCAATTCATAAACTGTCAGCACGGATGCAAAGAATGCGGATGCGTTTTCAAAATTACAAGTGAAGTTGTGTCATGTTAAGGGTTCTCTAATGTTTTTTGCAGTCACGTTGTCCCGAGCACACAGTGGCAATGTAGGTCATGCTGACCTGTTTGACGACACACTCAGCATCACTGCAGTGGACATGCAATCATCCAGTCTGTTAAGTAAAATTGTCTGAAAGTATGAAAGAGATGTATTGATGTCCATGTTGATAACACAGATTGACAGTGGGTGGGACACTACACACATACAAACACCTCCATGTCTATGACAGTACATTCCATACAAAGACGAGCTGATGGTAGAGAACAACTTGGATATGAAAGGCAATTGGGTTGTGGTACCTCCAAAGCTCCGCGGTGAAATGATTGAAGTGTTGCATGAGATGCACTTGGGTATCATTAAGTCCAAGCAGTTGGCATGTGACTGCATGTTCTGGCCTAACATAAATAAACAAATTGAGGACAAAGTCAGTTGGTGTGATACATGTCAGAATAATCGTAAAAGTTTGCACAGCAAACCTTTGGTAAACCACCCGATAACATGTCAACCTTACGAAAAAATAGGTGCACATTTATTTGAGATAAATCATGAAAATTACCTGATAACTGTAGACTATTACACTAAGTATCCTAAGGTAACATTGTTGAAAGATACATCACCTGTAACGGTCATCGAGGCTATGAAGGACTTTGCAAGGCATGGTATTCCGAGCCAGGTGATTTCAGACAATGGTCCGCAAGTATAAAGAATTTGCAAAACACTATGGGTTTACGGCTACATATTCGAGTCCGCAATACCCCCGAAGTAATGGCCAAGTCAAAAGATTTGTGTAGACGGTAAAAAACATGTTAAAGAAATGCTTAGACACGAAATAGACTTTCAGTTAGCTTTGTTAAATTACAGAAACACTCCGTTGCCTGACTTGAATGCATCGCCGGCTCAGCTGCTCATGGGCAGAAGGCTGAGAGGGAGATTGCCGATGGCGGAGGAAAATTTAATACCTGAAACACAAAACCGGAAGAAAGCACAGACAGTGAAACGACAGCAGAGTCAGAAAAGTTTTCATGACAAGAAGTGAGGTAAAGCACACAAACCAATGAGAACTGGTGACAATGTCAAGTATAGGAATCATGCAGGAGAGTGGAAGAAAGGGGTGATTCTGGGGCTTATAGGGGTGTCGGGTAGAGAATATCAAATTTTGAACGAGTCGAGAAATATGTTGTATAGGAACAGGATGCAGATAATAAGGGTGCCAGAAGGGAGGCAGCCCGAGCTAGTCGGGCAGGCACAAAGTGTGTCAGCGGTGCGTCGAATGTAAACAATGTGGCTAATCTAACTAGGTCAGTCCGGGTGATTAGACCAGCAGACAGGTTAGATCTGTGAGTTAGTCAGTCGGGAACTGTAGACATGTATAAACACATGTGCATGTTAGGTTAAGATTGTTAGTATTATTGAGTCATATTGTACTGTTGTTGTGACAAGCCAGACATTATGTCGTATAGGAGGCTAAGCAGCCAGACATTTCAAAGGACATCAGTGACATTGTGCTCTCGGACATTCGCTAAACCTGTGGTTAAAGCTAAGTACCCATGATATGTTCTTGTATTTATTGTATTGCACTGTATTTTAAACATGTAGACTTGGTGTGACGATGACGATTTTGAAACATTTCATGTCTCAGAAATACTTTGAGGGAAGGATGTAATATATGCATAAAGGCATCCAGGCATGTGTGGAGATGACATCCAGGCATATGCTAATGAGATGACGTCATAGACAAAGCGTGCTGGCAGTTCAGTGCCCTGGACGGTGAATAAAGCATTCAGTATCCAGAAGTCAAAGTGTTCAGACGTTGTATTTTTTCAGTTCTCAATAGCAGTTAGCAAAGCAGAATATTTAGAAAATTTGGCACCAACGACCAACACGTCCTCTGCCATATCGTCTGTTTGAATGTGTTACAATCGGTCATGTGACCATTTGACCTAATTTGACCATTTGACTTAATTTGTGCCATCGCTGTATGAATAGAATATCAGCTATTCATACGGCACACCGTACGAATAGCCACTCCGATATTTCTTTCATAAGGTAAGTATAGGTAAGCAGCATTGGTTATATATAAATTACGTCGTTATATTCAGGGCAACAGAAATGCAACCATACAAAGGAAATCGTTATTATTATATCACACCTGCCTCAAGATTCGAATAACGCGATCGTTTTGAATCTCGGTAATTTTTCTGAGATAAATTTCTTAAATTAATTGTTATAATCTACTTTATTATAGTTTGTTGTGACTTATATTTAAAATTGCTAACTTTAAAGTGCAAACATGCCAAATTAATTTAGGCAAGCACACCACAATTCTGACAGCATAGGCTTATGAGGTACTAGGTTATATTAAATTGATCCACCATACCTCTCTATGTGGCAACAAGTACTCAATAAGTACATCAGTATCTAAAGTACATAAGTAGAATCAAATCTAGGTGAGTGTTTTGGGTTTTGACAATTTGATACTTCACAGGACTATGCAGCTTTAAGCTGTTTATTATTTTCACCAGCCACCCACTCTTCCAAACTGCAAACAAGATAATTTCAGTGGTTTACCAAGTCGCACATTGGCTGCACCGTCAGACAAGCGGACCCGTTGTGTGAATGTGCTTGGCCTGACCTGCCACCTTGTCAGCTGTCACATTGGCTCTTCCTCGACGTATTTAAATCTACCTAGAAATAAATGCAGACAATATTCAATGTGGCAATGGCGACATGTAATGAATGACCTATGCAATCACCTGAACCCGGTCGATTCGCTATTCTTGTTCTTGCCCAATATGAATAATGTAAACATAATTAAAATAGTAGAAAGAAAGTTCAGTGAAGCGTCGTGCTGGGGGGTTTTAATTGAAAGAAAAACATGTATGTTTACCAGTCATTTATATCTTAAGCTCGAATTTTCTGCAGTTAAATGCCTTACATATATTGACAAGAACTTGATATAAAGTCATTGATTCTTTAAGCATCGTGTGTAACACTGCCATTGAATATATCAGATAAAGCCACCGAGCTAACCCTAAATGCGACATTATATATGGCATTCACTATCTACTTTGCTGTACGTGGACTAGCATATAAATTAAAATAGTGGATATACTAGAAAACACATCACGGAATGTAACATGAGAATAGTAGTCTACTCCTAGTGGCTTGGTGGTTTTCAAATTAGAGGAGGGGGAAGTGACAGTAATGACTCATCAAGGCCCGGAAATTGACCCCGCGTGCCGGGTCCGGTTTCACGACTCAGCCCCGAGCTGGCCGAAATGAGTGTCGGTTTACGGATTAGACCGGCACCCGGGCCACGACTGTCAGTTCCTTATCCCATTATGTAAGAACGGCGTGCAATTTAAAGGCGTGAATACAATACAAGTAACCATATCATTCTGACAGTTGTCGCGTGGGAAAATACTGAGAAACGAACCCATATTACTTCTCATATTCCCGCCTGTGGAGGATATTGAGTTTAGCAATACTGTCTGAGATATTGAGTGTAGCAATATTGTGGGAGATATTGAGTATAGCAATATTGTGGGAGATATTGAGCATAGCAATACTGTGGAGGATATTGAGTGTAGCAATACTGTGGAGGATATTGAGTGTAGCAATAAAGAGTAGGATATTGAGTGTAGCAATACTGTGGAGGATATTGAGTGTAGCAATATTGTGGGAGATATTGAGTGTAGCAATATTGTGGAGGATATTGAGTGTAGCAATACAGTGGAGGATATTGAGTGTAGCAATACTGTGGAGGATATTGAGTGTAGCAATACTGTGGAGGATATTGAGTGAAGCAATACTGTGGAGGATATTGAATTGTAGAAGATATTGAGTGTAGCAATACTGTGGAGGATATTGAGTGTAGCAATATTGTGGGAGATATTGAATTGTAGAAGATATTGTGTGTAGCAATACTGTGGAAGATATTGAGTGTAGCAATACTGTGGAAGATATTGAGTGTAGCAATATTGTGGAAGATATTGAGTGTAGCAATACTGTAGAAGATATTGAGTGTAGCAATACTGTAGAAGATATTGAGTGTAGCAATATTGTGGAAGATATTGAGTGTAGCAATACTGTGGAGGATATTGAGTGTAGCAATATTGTGGAGGATATTGAGTGTAGCAATATTGTGGAGGATATTGAGTGTAGCAATACTGTGGAGGATATTGAGTGTAGCAATATTGTGGGAGATATTGAATTGTAGAAGATATTGTGTGTAGCAATACTGTGGAAGATATTGAGTGTAGCAATACTGTGGAAGATACTGAGTGTAGCAATATTGTGGAAGATATTGAGTGTAGCAATATTGTGGAAGATATTGAGTGTAGCAATACTGTGGAAGATATTGAGTGTAGCAATACTGTAGAAGATATTGAGTGTAGCAATATTGTGGAAGATATTGAGTGTAGCAATACTGTGGAGGATATTGAGTGTAGCAATATTGTGGAGGATATTGAGTGTAGCAATATTGTGGAGGATTTTGAGTGTAGCAATATTGTGGGAGATATTGAATTGTAGAAGATATTGTGTGTAGCAATACTATGGAAGAATTTGAGTGTAGGAATACTCTGGAAGTTATTAAGTGTAGCAATATTGTGGAAGATATTGAGTGTAACAATACTGTGGAAGATATTGAGTGTAGCAATACTGTAGAAGATATTGAGTGTAGCAATACTGTGGAAGATATTGAGTGTAGCAATATTGTGGAAGATATTGAGTGTAGCAATACTGTGGAAGATATTGAGTGTAGCAATATTGTGGAGGATATTGAGTGTAGCAATATTGTGGAGGATATTGAGTGTAGCAATACTGTGGAGGATATTGAGTGTAGCAATACTGTGGAGGATATTGAGTGTAGCAATATTGTGGAGGATATTGAGTGTAGCAATACTGTGGAGGATATTGAGTGTTGCAATATTGTGGAGGATATTGAGTGTAGCAATACTGTGGAAGATATTGAGTAGCAATACTCTGGAAGATATTGAGTGTAACAAATGCCATGATGATTTCAAATGGATGACAGAAATATGACTACCTGTTCACGAATAATCTCCGTAAACATGGAAAGACATTTCTACTCTAACATATACCTCTAACATATATATATATCGCTTACTTTTAGACTATTTTGCTACAAGTACAACTAAAAGTAAGATGCAACCATAAGTAACATACATAGGTAAGGTACTACTACTAGCTGGTTACAGGGCAGTGAGATCCAGTACACAGGGCGTATTCGATTAACCAACTCGGATCACCCAAGTCACTTTTTGGCGCATGCGCACATCCTACAGACTCGGGTTGAATAAATGAATACACTTCTCCACGCTCGGGGTGGGCAAAATGTTGGCTTAATCTAGTAGATCGCGCATCAGCGACACCTATCGACTAGCTAACTAACAACAGGCGCAGTGGAAACACGTTGGTTGGTTGTTGGAGTTTTAAGTTCTGGTAACATCTAAGGTCATATCAGGAAGGGATAGACAACTTGTCTCCACCGACAGGCGCAGTGGAAACAGACATATTGGCACATCCGTTTCGACCGAGACTAATGCTGTGTTCACATGAACTGGTGAATTTGGTGTTTCCCACTTCACAACTGGTGAATTGCGTTCAATTGACTTCCCAGCTGGTGAACACCACCACCTGTGAACTGGAGATTATTTAAGCGGCTCGTGAATGGAGAAAAGTTGCATGGTAAAGTTCCATAATAAATTGACAAAAATATGTTTTTAATGAAACCATTGTTCATGATGTGCGGTCTTAAAACAAATCATACGTGATGTATAATATGATAGTGGATGCTATCTACCAAAAACATGCAGTTTGCATGTTATTTACGCATGTATTGTAGTTTGCCTCTATTATCGTCCAGCTTGAAATGTTCAATTTTTTTAATCATAGACCACAGAAATTTGCTCAAAATTAATTATTTCAATCATATTCGATTACATCTATTTATCTAAACTTAGATTCTGTGTTAATATAATGGTGGGTACACCATAGTAAAAAAGCTAAAAGCCTTCTGGAGTCCATATTGTCGTTGTTTACCGCAAATTGTCAAATGAACGCTCTCAGTTCAGATGGTCATGTTCACCAGCAGTAAGTGGGAAGTTCACCATATTCACCAGGACGCTATGAACGCAGCATATCACTAGCCGATGAGACTATCGCCACCCTATGGTCATACATCGGAAATTATGTTCTTAACTGTTGTTGCTTATGATAATATAACTGCGAAGGCTCAACCAGTATCAACTACCTTATTTGCAGGATCAACTACCTTATTTGCAGGATGTCATATTGAAAATTCACACCTCACTATGAAAGCGTATAATTACATGTATCCATGGGTTAAATATGTCCATATGTTAATTATGAAGGTAAGAACATTTGAAATAGGAAAATCAAGGCTGGATAATTATGGGGCGAAAGGCTGGAATATGTAATGTAGCACATTCTGCTTGTGTTAATGTCATTAACCTGAGACAGGAAAGCTTGACTTTGACAGTAATAGCGCCAGTCAACTCAGTAAACTCGATTCCGGTTAGAAAATTACTACAGTCAATTGGTGTTATCAACGTGATAAGGCAAAGCTAAATATCCTAAACGTGCGAAGTCAAAGAACGCTTGGGTTAGACGACCCCTTGTCAAGGAACCAACCTTTGAAAAAACGATTGCGACTCATTGGGACTTTCAGCCATGGAACTTGTTCATCGGGGAAGCAGCCTCGACACCCTTCTGCAGCATCCATACACGGGTAGGAAGCAGCCTCGACACCCTTCTGCAGCATCCATACATGGGTAGGAAGCAGCCTCGGCACCCTTCTGCAGCATCCATACACAGGTAGGAACCACCCTCAACACCCTTCTGCAGCATCCATCCTGGGTAGGAAGCAGCCTCGACACCCTTCTGCAGCATCCATACATGGGTAAGAACAAGCCTCGACACCCTTCTGCAGCATCCATACCGGGTAGGAAGCAGCCTCGAGACCCTTCTGCAGCATCCATACATGGGTAGGAAGCAGCCTCAACACCCTTCTGCAGCATCCATAAACGGGTAGGAAGCAGCCTCAACACCCATCTGCAGCATCCATACACGGGTAGGAAGCAGCCTCGACACCCTTCTGCAGCATCAATACACGGGTAGGAAGCAGCCTCGACACCCTTCTGCAGCATCCATACACGGGTAGGAAGCAGCCTCGACACCCTTCTGCAGCATCCATACATGGGTAGGAAGCAGCCTCGACACCCTAATGCAGCATCCATCCTGGGTAGGAAGCAGCCTCGACACCCTTCTGCAGCATCCATGCTCAGGTAGGAAGCAGCCTCGACACCCTTCTGCAGCATCCATACATGGGTAGGAAGCAGCCTCAACACCCTTCTGCATATTCCATACATCGGTAGGAAGCAGCCTCGACACCCTTCTGCAGCATCCATACATGGGTAGGAAGCAGCCTCGGCACCCTTCTGCAGCATCCATACATGGGTAGGAAGCAGCCTCAACACCCTTCTGCAGCATTCATCCTGGGTAGGAAGCAGCCTCGACACCCTTCTGCAGCATCCATACATGGGTAGGAAGCAGCCTTGACACCCTTCTGCAGCATCCATACATGGGTAGGAAGCAGCCTCAAAACCCATCTGCAGCATCCATACACAGGTAGGAACCACCCTCAACACCCTTCTGCAGCATCCATCCTGGGTAGGAAGCAGCCTCGACACCCTTCTGCAGCATCCATACATGGGTAAGAACCAGCCTCGACACCCTTCTGCAGCATCCATACCGAGTAGGAAGCAGCCTCGAGACCCTTCTGCAGCATCCATACATGGGTAGGAAGCAGCCTCAACACCCTTCTGCAGCATCCATAAACGGGTAGGAAGCAGCCTCAACACCCATCTGCAGCATCCATATACGGGTAGGAAGCAGCCTCGACACCCTTCTGCAGCATCCATACACGGGTAGGAAGCAGCCTCGACACCCTTCTGCAGCATCCATACACGGGTAGGAAGCAGCCTCGACACCCTTCTGCAGCATCCATACATGGCTAGGAAGCAGCCTCGACACCCTAATGCAGCATCCATCCTGGGTAGGAAGCAGCCTGGACACCCTTCTGCAGCATCCATGCTCAGGTAGGAAGCAGCCTCGACACCCTTCTGCAGCATCCATACATGGGTAGGAAGCAGCCTCAACACCCTTCTGCATATTCCATACATCGGTAGGAAGCAGCCTCCTCGACACCCTTCTGCAGCATCCATACATGGGTAGGAAGCAGCCTCGGCACCCTTCTGCAGCATCCATACATGGGTAGGAAGCAGCCTCAACACCCTTCTGCAGCATTCATCCTGGGTAGGAAGCAGCCTCGACACCCTTCTGCAGCATCCATACATGGGTAGGAAGCAGCCTCGACACCCTTCTGCAGCATCCATACATGGGTAGGAAGCAGCCTCAACACCCATCTGCAGCATCCATACACGGGTAGGAAGCAGCCTCGACACCCTTCTGCAGCATCCATCCGGGTAGGAAGCAGCCTCAACACTCTTCTGCAGCATCCATACATGGGTAGGAAGAAGCCTCGACACCCTTCTGCAGCATCCATACACGGGTAGAAAGCAGCCTTGACATCCTTCTGCAGCATCCATACATGGGTAGGAAGCAGCCTCGACACTCTTCTGCAGCATCCATACCAGGTAGGAAGCAGCCTCGACACCCTAATGCAGCATCCATACCGGGTAGGAAGCAGCCTCGGCACCCTTCTGCAGCATCCATACACAGGTAGGAACCACCCTCAACACCCTTCTGCAGCATCCATCCTGGGTAGGAAGCAGCCTCGACACCCTTCTGCAGCATCCATACATGGGTAGGAAGCAGCCTCGACACCCTTTGGCAGCATCCAAACCAGGTAGGAAGCAGCCTCGACACCCTTCTGCAGCATCCATGCATGGGTAGGAAGCAGCCTCAACACCCATCTGCAGCATCCATACACGGGTAGGAAGCAGCCTCAACACCCATCTGCAGCATCCATACATGGGTAGGAAGCAGCCTCGACACCCTTCTGCAGCATCCATACACGGGTAGGCAGCAGCCTCGTCACCCTTCTGCAGCATCCATACATGGGTAGGAAGCAGCCTCGACACCCTTCTGCAGCATCCATACATGGGTAGGAAGCAGCCTCGACACCCTAATGCAGCATCCATCCTGGGTAGGAAGCAGCCTCGACACCCTCCTGCAGCATCCATGCTCAGGTAGGAAGCAGCCTGGACACCCTTCTGCAGCATCCATACATGGGTAGGAAGCAGCCTCAACACCCTTCTGCAGATTCCATACATCGGTAGGAAGCAGCCTCGACACCCTTCTGCAGCATCCATACATGGGTAGGAAGCAGCCTCGGCACCCTTCTGCAGCATCCATACACAGGTAGGAAGCAGCCTCAACACCCTTCTGCAGCATTCATCCTGGGTAGGAAGCAGCCTCGACACCCTTCTGCAGCATCCATACATGGGTAGGAAGCAGCCTCAACACCCATCTGCAGCATCCATACACGGGTAGGAAGCAGCCTCGACACCCTTCTGCAGCATCCATCCTGGGTAGGAAGCAGCCTCAACACTCTTCTGCAGCATCCATACATGGGTAGGAAGAAGCCTCGACACCCTTCTGCAGCATCCATACACGGGTAGAAAGCAGCCTCGACATCCTTCTGCAGCATCCATACATGGGTAGGAAGCAGCCTCGACACTCTTCTGCAGCATCCATACCGGGTAGGAAGCAGCCTCGACACCCTAATGCAGCATCCATACCGGGTAGGAAGCAGCCTCGACACCCTTCTGCAGCATCCATACATGGGTAGGAAGCAGCCTCAACACTCTTCTGCAGCATCCATACATGGGTAGGAAGAAGCCTCGACACCCTTCTGCAGCATCCATACACGGGTAGAAAGCAGCCTCGACATCCTTCTGCAGCATCCATACATGGGTAGGAAGCAGCCTCAACACTCTTCTGCAACATCCATACATGGGTAGAAAGCAGCCTCGACACCCTTCTGCAGCATCCATACATGGGTAGGAAGCAGCCTCGACACCCTTCTGCAGCATCCATACACGGGTAGGAAGCAGCCTCGACATCCTTCTGCAGCATCCATACATGGGTAGGAAGCAGCCTCGACACCCTTCTGCAGCATCCATCCTGGATAGGAAGCAGCCTCGACACCCTTCTGCAGCATCCATACATGGGTAGGAAGCAGCCTCGACACCCTTCTGCAGCATCCATACATGGGTAGGAAGCAGCCTCAATACTCTTCTGCAGTATCCATGCTCAGGTAGGAAGCAGCCTCGACACCCTTCTGCAGCATCCATAAACAGGTAGGAAGCAGCCTCAACACTCTTCTGCAGTATCCATGCTCAGGTAGGAAGCAGCCTCGACACCCTTCTGCAGCATCCATACACGGGTAGGAAGCAGCCTCGACACCCTTCTGCAGCATCCATCCTGGGTAGGAAGCAGCCTCGACACCCTTCTGCAGTATCCATACATGGGTAGGAAGCAGCCTCAACACCCATCTGCAGCATCCATACACGGGTAGGAAGCAGCCTCGACACCCTTCTGCAGCATCCATCCTGGGTAGGAAGCAGCCTCAACACTCTTCTGCAGCATCCATACTGGGTAGGAAGCAGCCTCGACACCATTCTGCAGCATCCATACTGGGTAGGAAGCAGCCTTGGCACCCTTCTGCAGCATCCATACATGGGTAGGAACCAGCCTTGACACGCTTCTGCAGCATCCATACATGGGTAGGAAGCAGCCTCGACACCATTTTGCAGCATCCATACTGGATAGGAAGCAGCCTCGACACCATTCTGCAGCATCCATACTGGGTAGGAAGCAGCCTCGGCACCCTTCTGCAGCATCCATACCGGGTAGGAAGCAGCCTCGACACCCTTCTGCAGCATCCATACACAGGTAGGAAGCAGCCTTGACACGCTTCTGCAGCATCCATACATGGGTAGGAAGCAGCCTCGTCACCCTTCTGCAGAATCCATACATGGGTAGGAAGCAGCCTCGGCACCCTTCTGCAGCATCCATACACGGGTAGGCAGCAGCCTCAACACTCTTCTGCAGCATCCATACTGGGTAGGAAGCAGCCTCGACACCCTTCTGCAGCATCCATACCGGGTAGGAAGCAGCCTCGACACGCTTCTGCAGCATCCATACATGGGTAGGAAGCAGCCTCATCACCCTTCTGCAGCATCCATACATGGGTAGGAAGCAGCCTCAACACTCTTCTGCAACATCCATACATGGGTAGAAAGCAGCCTCGACACCCTTCTGCAGCATCCATACATGGGTAGGAAGCAGCCTCGACACCCATCTGCAGCATCCATCCTGGGTAGGAAGCAGCCTCGACACCCTTCTGCAGCATCCATACATGGGTAGGAAGCAGCCTCAACACCCTTCTGCAGCATCCATACACGGGTAGGAAGCAGCCTCAACACTCTTCTGCAGTATCCATGCTCAGGTAGGAAGCAGCCTCGACACCCTTCTGCAGCATCCATAAACAGGTAGGAAGCAGCCTCAACACTCTTCTGCAGTATCCATGCTCAGGTAGGAAGCAGCCTCGACACCCTTCTGCAGCATCCATACATGGGTAGGAAGCAGCCTCGACACCCTTCTGCAGCATCCATCCTGGGTAGGAAGCAGCCTCAACATCCTTCTGCAGCATCCATACATGGGTAGGAAGCAGCCTCAACACCCATCTGCAGCATCCATACCGGGTAGGAAGCAGCCTCGACACCCTAATGCAGCATCCATACCGGGTAGGAAGCAGCCTCGACACCCTTCTGCAGCATCCATACATGGGTAGGAAGCAGCCTCAACACTCTTCTGCAGCATCCATACATGGGTAGGAAGAAGCCTCGACACCCTTCTGCAGCATCCATACACGGGTAGAAAGCAGCCTTGACATCCTTCTGCAGCATCCATACATGGGTAGGAAGCAGCCTCGACACTCTTCTGCAGCATCCATACCGGGTAGGAAGCAGCCTCGACACCCTAATGCAGCATCCATACCGGGTAGGAAGCAGCCTCGACACCCTTCTGCAGCATCCATACATGGGTAGGAAGCAGCCTCAACACTCTTCTGCAGCATCCATACATGGGTAGGAAGAAGCCTCGACACCCTTCTGCAGCATCCATACACGGGTAGAAAGCAGCCTTGACATCCTTCTGCAGCATCCATACATGGGTAGGAAGCAGCCTCAACACTCTTCTGCAACATCCATACATGGGTAGAAAGCAGCCTCGACACCCTTCTGCAGCATCCATGCACTGGTAGGAAGCAGCCTCAACACTCTTCTGCAGTATCCATGCTCAGGTAGGAAGCAGCCTCGACACCCTTCTGCAGCATCCATACACAGGTAGGAAGCAGCCTCAACACTCTTCTGCAGCATCCATACTGGGTAGGAAGCAGCCTCGACACCATTCTGCAGCATCCATGCTGGGTAGGAAGCAGCCTTGCACCTCTGCAGCATCCATACAGGTAGGAACAGCCTACACCTTCTGCAGCATCCATACTGGGTAGGAAGCAGCCTCGACACCATTCTGCAGCAGCCATGCTGGGTAGGAAGCAGCCTTGGCACCCTTCTGCAGCATCCATACATGGGTAGGAACCAGCCTTGACACGCTTCTGCAGCATCCATACATGGGTAGGAAGCAGCCTCGACACCATTTTGCAGCATCCATACTGGATAGGAAGCAGCCTCGACACCATTCTGCAGCATCCATACTGGGTAGGAAGCAGCCTCGGCACCCTTCTGCAGCATCCATACCGGGTAGGAAGCAGCCTCGACACCCTTCTGCAGCATCCATACACAGGTAGGAAGCAGCCTCGACACGCTTCTGCAGCATCCATACATGGGTAGGAAGAAGCCTCGTCACCCTTCTGCAGAATCCATACATGGGTAGGAAGCAGCCTCGGCACCCTTCTGCAGCATCCATACACGGGTAGGAAGCAGCCTTGACACCCTTCAGCAGCATCCATACACGGGTAGGCAGCAGCCTCAAAACTCTTCTGCAGCATCCATACTGGGTAGGAAGCAGCCTCGACACCCTTCTGCAGCATCCATACCGGGTAGGAAGCAGCCTCGACTCGCTTCTGCAGCATCCATACATGGGTAGGAAGCAGCCTCGTCACCCTTCTGCAGCATCCATACATGGGTAGGAAGCAGCCTCGACACCCTTCTGCAGCATCCATACACGGGTAGGCAGCAGCCGGCGCAAAGCTTCCCCGCTCAGGGCATACACGCAGGTGTTGGGGTTTTGAGTCTCCGTGGGTTTACGCTCTATGCTGTCGCTTCTGTGCATGCAAGAATGCGCGAAAATCGCACTATGGTAGTGTTCTTATTCGCACGTAAGGACGTTTCACACAGATGTGACACTGACACTCTAGTGACAGTATGAGTGTCACTTAACTCAACCACACTAGATCAATGTTTACATCAAATTGATCACATATCTCCTTTAGGAATCGATCAAACATCCTTAAAAGTTCACAACATCTATAGAAAACTAATGAAGGAACAACAATTTCATAGTTTGATCAAATAAAAGCAAGCAAAACAGCTCAGCACAGCTGAATGGGGCTAGCGTTACCGTCGTTGCCAAACCGATTTGCTGCGATCGGCCGCGGTATTGGCACATAGCTACAGTTACCATGAAACGATCACTGCAGAAAACATCTATTATCCAAATATGTCTTAGTCAACTGTCTTAGGCCACAGTTTGAATCTAGCAGATATTTGCTTCAATTTTGACGCATGCGCAGACTATGCCATTCGATTTTGACGCATGCGCAGAAGCGATGCGGAGAGCGTAAACCCACAGAGACCCAAAACCGCACCATTGGCATCAGCTGAATGCCGGGTGTGTGAAGCTCCCCATACAGGGCAGACACGCCGGCACCATCTGAATGCTGGGTGTGTGAAGCTGCCCCGTACAGGGCAGACACGCCGGCACCAGCTGAATGTCGGGTGTGTGAAGCTGCCCCATACAGGGCAGACATGCCAGCACCAGCTGAATGCTGGGTGTGTGACGCTGTCGCATACAGGGCAGACACACTGGCACCAGCTGAATGCCAGGTGTGTGAAGCTTCCCTGTACAGGGCAGACACGCCGGCACCAGCTGAATGCAGGGTGTGTGAAGCTGTCCCGCACAGGGCAGACATGCCGGGTGTGTGAAGCTGCCCCATACAGGGCAGACACACCGGCACCAGCTGAATGCCGGGTGTGTGAAGCTGTCCCATTCAGGGCAGACACGCCGGCACCAGCTGAATGCCGGGTGTGTGAAGCTGCCCATACAGGGCAGACACGCCGGCACCATCTGAATGCTGGGTGTGTGAAGCTGCCCCATACAGGGCAGACACGCTGGTACCAGCTGAATGCCGGGTGTGTGAAGCTGCCCTATACAGGGCAGACACTCTGGCACCAACTGAATGCCGGGTGTGTGAAGCTTCCCCATACAGGGCAGACATGCCGGCACCAACTGAATGCCGGGTGTGTGAAGCTTCCCCGTACAGGGCAGACACGCCGGCACCAGCTGAATGCCGGGTGTGTGAAGCTGCCCCATACAGGGCAGACACGCCGGCACCAACTGAATGCCGGGTGTGTGAAGCTGCCCCAAATAGGGCAGACACACCGGCACCAGCTGAATGCCAGGTGTGTGAAGCAGCCCCATACAGGGCAGACACGCCGGCACCAGCTGAATGCCGGGTGTGTGAAGCTTCCCCGTACAGGGCAGACACGCCGGCACCAGCTGAATGGTGGGTGTGTGAAGCTGCCCCCTACAGGGCAGACATGCCGGCACCAACTGAATGCCGGGTGTGTGAAGCTGCCCCATACAGGGCAAACACGCCGGCACCATCTGAATGCCGGGTGTGTGAAGCTTCTCCATACAGGGCAGACACGCCGGTACCAACTTCATGCCGGATGTGTGAAGCTGCCCCATACAGGGCAAACACGCCGGCACCAACTGAATGCCGGGTGTGTGAAGCTGCCCTGTACAGGGCAAACACACAGGCACCAGCTGAATGGTGGGTGGGTGAAGCTGCCCCATACAGGGCGGACACACTGGCACCAGCTGAATGCCGGGTGTGTGAAGCTGCCCATACAGGGCAGACACATCGGCACCAGCTGAATGCCGTGTGTGTAAAGCTGCCCCATACAGGGCAGACACGCCGGCACCCGCGGAATGCCGGGTGTGTGAAGCTGCCCCATACAGGGCAAACCCACCGGCACCAGCTGAAAGCTGGGTGTGTGAAGCTGCCCCATGCAGGGCAGACATGCCGGCACCAGCTGAATGCCAGGTGTGTGAAGCTGCCCTGTACAGGGCAGACATGCAGGCACCAGCTGAATGCCAGGTGTGTGAAGCTGCCCCATACAGGGCAGACACGCCGGCACCAGCTGAATGCCAGGTGTGTGAAGCTGCCCCATACAGGGCAAACACGCTGCTACCAACTAAATGCCGGGTGTGTGAAGCTTCCCCGTACAGGGCAGACACGCCGGCACCATCTGAATGCTGGGTGTGTGAAGCTGCCCGTACAGGGCAGACACGCCGGCACCATCTGAATGCCGGGTGTGCGATGTTGCCCCATCCAGGGCAGACACACCGGCACCAGCTGAATGCCGGGTGTGTGAAGCTGCCCCATACAGGGCAGATACGCCGGCACCAGCTGAATGCAGGGTGTGTGAAGCTTCCCCATACAGGGCAGACACGCTGGCACCAACTGAATGCCGGGTGTGTGAAGCTTCCCCATACAGGGCAGACACGCCGGCACCAACTGAATGCCGGGTGTGTGAAGCTGCCCATACAGTGCAGACACACCGGGACCAGCTAAATGCCGTGTGTGTAAAGCCGCCCATACAGGGCGGACATGCCGGCACCTGCTGAATGCCGGGTGTGTGAAGCTGCCCCATACAGGGCAAACCCACCGGCACCAGCTGAATGCCGGGTGTGTGACGCTGCCCCATACAGGGCAGACACGCTTGTACCAACTGAATGCCGGGTGTGTTAAGCTGCCCCATACAGGGCAAACTTGCCGGCACCAACTGAATGCTGGGTGTATGAAGCTGCCCCATACAGGGCAGACACGCCGGCACCAGCTGAATGGCGGGTGTGTGAAGCTGCCTTGTACAGGGCAGACACGCTAGCACCAGCTGAATGCCAGGTGTGTGAAGCTGCCCTGTACAGGGCAGACACACCGGCACCAGTTGAATGCCGGGTATGTGAAGCTGCCCCATACAGGGCAGACAAGCCGGCACCAACTGAATGCTGGGTGTGTGAAGCTGCCCCGTACAGGGCAGACACGCCGGCACCAACTGAATGCCGGGTGTGTGAAGCTGCCCCACACAGGGCAGACACCCCGGCACCATCTGAATGCCGGGTGTGTGACGCTGCCCCCTACAGGGCAGACACGCTGGCACCAACTGAATGCCGGGTGTGTGAAGCTGCCCCATACATAGCAAACACGCCGGCACCATCTGAATGCCGGGTGTGTGAAGCTGCCCCATACAGGGCAGACACGCCGGCACCAGCTGAATGCTGGGTGTGTGAAGCTGCCCCATACAGGGCAAACACGCCGGCACCAACTGAATGCCGGGTGTGTGAAGCTGCCCCATACAGGGCAGACACGCTGGCACCAACTGAATGCCGGGTGTGTTAAGCTGCCCTGTACAGGGCAGACACACCGGCACCAGCTGAATGCCGGGTGTGTGAAGCTGCCCATACAGGGCAGACACGCCAGCACCAGCTGAATGGTGGGTGTTGGAAGCTGCCCTATACAGGGCAGACACGCCGGCACCAGCTGAATGTCGGGTGTGTGATGCTGTGGCATACAGGGCAGACACACCGGCACCAGCTGAATGCCGGGTGTGTGAAGCTGCTCCATACAGGGCAGACACACCGGCACCAGCTGACTGCCGGGTGTGTGAAGCTGCCCCGTACAGGGCAGACACACTGGCACCAGCTGAATGCTGGGTGTGTGAAGCTTCCCCGTACAGGGCAGACACACCAGCACCACCTGAATGCCGGGTGTGTGAAGCTGCCCATTCAGAGCAGACACGCCAGCAC
The DNA here is from genome assembly GCA_030323885.1 of Branchipolynoe longqiensis. Classification (NCBI taxonomy): domain Eukaryota; kingdom Metazoa; phylum Annelida; class Polychaeta; order Phyllodocida; family Polynoidae; genus Branchipolynoe; species Branchipolynoe longqiensis. The sequence goes on along the minus strand of CM059196.1, from coordinate 27,639,052 downwards.
CAGCTGAATGCCGGGTGCGTGAAGCTGCCCCATACAGGGCAAACACGCCGGCAGCAGCTGAATGCCGGGTGTGTGAAGCTGCCCCATACAGGGCAGACATGCCGGCACCAGCTGAATGGTGGGTGTGTGAAGCTGCCCTGTACAGGGCAGACACGCCGGCACCAACTGAATGCCGGGTGTGTGAAGCTGCCCTGTACAGGGCAGACACACTGGCACCAGCTGAATGCCGGGTGTGTGATGCTGCCCCATACAGGGCAGAGAGGCCGGCACCAGGTGAATGCCGGGTGTGTAAAGCTGCCCATACAGGCTTCAGTAGTAACATGTTCTATTAAATTGAGTCAGTGTGCCCTTTTATGTGACAACAAATGCTTAATAAGTGCATCAGTATCTAAATAGGATCAAATCTAGATAATTGTTCTGGTTTTGAAAATGTAATGCTCCATTGGACTTGTTTGTGAGTGTAGCACCATAGCACAAGGGTGCCAAACTACAATACATGTAGCCCTTTCTCCCGCCGACCTCCTCTCTGCTCCCCGCTCGCCCCACTTGTCCTCCCGCTCGCTCACCCGCCCTACCTTCATCTTACGTCCTGGTGCTGGTGGTCTGGTCTTCCACAGTCTCAGTGGGGCGATAAAATTGCCATGAGCGTGCACTGTCACAAGTCGGTACCCGTCCTGATATGCCATTAGGTATTGCCAGGTTGTAAAACTCCAACAAACAAACCTTCCCGTAAATGTGACGGCCAACAAGTGTGTACAGTTTGACTAGTTTTGTTTGTACTCTGACTGAAACACAAAATGAATTTGACGTGTAGACTAAAGCACAAATAGAATTTACCCCGTGGACTAAAGCACAACGCACAGTCTGACCCTGCAGTAAGTATTGTGCATGTCAGTTTTTGTCACCATTAACCAACACTTATCCTCTGCCATGCCTTGACTAGACATGTACCTCGCTAATGGCAACAAGTAGAAATGTTCCTTTCGGGTTTCTGTTTACAGAGTATGGGTCGCGGCAGTTGTAATGGTAACGTGTGTAAATCAATCCAATTCACATATCCCAGTATTACATATTACCGAGGTGAGAGGTTCTAGGAGGTACTATGAATAATATGATGCGTAATAATGATATTGATGACGACCACGATTTTTGATAGCCATCTATAAATTAAGAATCAGTTAGCACACTACCAAATGACATGTAGGTTCACCAATTCTTTCATTTGTTATCAGTTTTATGTCAACTGAAATTTAGGCTAACCTTTTCGTTATCACCGTCGTCTTGATTATTATATTTCTTTAAAAAAGCGAAATTCCATCCATAAATAATACGTATTCCAAAGCTCCACACATAGTGCAGACCAGAACTTTCTTAGACTGTTCTATTAATGTTCACATTAAATAGGTTTGCTGAAAGATTTGTCAATGGCTAGGGACCAGCGAAAAAGTAAATTCTGGTTAAATGGCGTCAATTTGTGTAAGGCGAAAGTTGCGTGTTGAGACACATATAATTGTGCGCTGATTAAAGGCACACAGGTGAGTCCGACATCAACCAACCAATTACGACACACGCAACATTTCTTATGTAAACGATACCAGGAAAGCTTGGTATAATCAAGATGACATGTCTACCTCTAATGCTAGGTACACACCTACCGTTTACGACTCGCGCACTAAAACTTTGCGCCCGACGTGACCCGATCGCGACCCGATCACGACCCAATCGCGATTAAAACCGAAGATAAGGGATGCGCACATATACCGACTGGACGCGCACATATAACGTCCGATTCGCGGCTGCGATCCATGCTCCTGGTGGGTTTTTGCGCGAACTACCTCGCCATCAGCGCCATCTAGCATTTTCCTTGCGCCGATTCGCGACTGCGCTGCACGCACCTGGTGGGTTTTGTGCGAACTACGTCGCCATCAGCGCCATCTAGCAGTTTCCTGTAGCAATGCTATTTGTTTTGTTTACATTCGTCGATTAGAAAACATTAATATCGCCGCCGTTGAATAGATTTGGGTGTAATATGTAGCCGCCGAACCGGCGGAATTTCCTTGCGCCTGCTACGTATTTGTTTAGTTTATATTCGTCGATTAGAAAATATTAATATATAGCCGCCGATTAGAATATTTTGGTTAAGACTCTGTCACGTGTCCTTTTTCCGGCCCGGCGTTTCGTTGATCGTTAAAACTCAGACACGAACGGTCGGCGGCTAGCACGCATATACCGTTTAAGATACGATCGACCGCACGCACCTCCCGATTTGCAATCGTCCCGATTCGTTTTTCGAATTGCTTGCGATTTCAGTTTTAAGGCCTAAAACTGAGTTGTAATCGCAAATCGCGGACGTCTGGTGTGCTATGGTCCCGCACCCACCTACCGACTAACGAGGTCGTATGCGCGAATCGCGTCGTAAACGGTAGGTGTGTACCTAGCATTAGACCAGAGGACGCCCCGATCGCGGATTGATATCGACGTTGCGTAGTTTGATGTGCAGTTGCAAATCTGTTAGAGCGCAGGCTTCCCGTGCGGAAAGTTACGAGTTTGAAAGGCTGAGTCAAACCAATGACATACGCAATTAATACTTATCACTACCTATCCTGGCGCTCTGCATTATTAGGATAGGGCGAGGAGTGGTTAGCTCAGGATAATGCGACTGAGTGGGAAATTGGGTCATGGTTCTGGTGGCCTGGTCTCCCAGTGGAACAGCACTATAAAGTCGTCATGAGAGCACACTGTCCCAAGTCGGCCAGGATGCAAAGCTCAAACAAACACACAAATAACGAGATCAGTTCTGTAAATTTATGGCTTGTGATATGTTATTGGATAATTAAAATAATGGCCATTCGTGCACAATCGATAAAAATATATTTATTGTGCTTAGCAATACAATTCAAAATACAATTGTCTATTTATCTCAGATTGGGGAGTTTTCAATATAATGCCACTATGTTTGCACATTATTAGAGCCATGTTGTCACAACATTCATTGCACATTCCCCTATTAAAAGTAAGATAGTGTGCTGTGTCCCCCTTGTCTTCAAGAGGTTCGCCGACTTAAGCCCGCCTTCGACATTATCACGGTTGCTATTTGGAACCAGGCAGCATAATGATCACGATATAAGGGTGCTGCTGCTTATTTGCTCTGCTATGACTATGAGATTATAGCTGTCCACCCTCGTCTAAAGGCCGGGCCCGGGAAGCCGGCCTTGACAGATAACGCGCGGCCATCTAGTTGGCGCAGTCAGTACGCCACCCACGAACGTCGGGCAACTGTCGTCTGCTGCCGTCAAATACCGTTTGCCGGCACTGAGTGTAGCAGTATAACACTACGCGTGCGCCGGAACTGCGTGTAGCAGTATAACACTCACTACGCGTGCGCCGGAACTGCGTCGGAAATGAAAGGCAAAAAGGTTGGTTGGTTGTTGAAGTTTTAGGTCCTGACAACATCTAACTTCTAAAGTCACATCAGGACGGGTACCGACTGGTGACAGTGCACACTCATGGCGACTTCACAGTGCTGCCCAACTGGGAAATCAGGCTGCCGGCACGATGGACTGATATCCCACTCAGTCACATTATCCTGATACTGAGTTAACCAACCCTTGTCCTGTCCCTATTAATGCCGCACGCGAGGCTAGGACGCGACAAGTACCAATTTTACAAGTCATTGGTTTGACTCGACCGGAAATCGAATTCGGCCACCGCGTCCGGTAAAAGCAAAAGGAGAAGAGCAGACGACAATTAGTCAGAGAAGATGACAGGGGGAAGCTGCGGACGGGCTGAGGCTCAGTGCTCGGTATAAACATGCTTTACATTGCATGCGCTGACGGGCGATGACGAAATTCGACTAAAATTGCACCAGCTCAGCTAAAATGATGCGGTCTCAGCCATGGATCTGTCTAATATCTAGTTGCTGGTCGTATCAGTATTATTTTACACGCCATGTATACAGCCGGTGAGAGAGTTACCATGCTATCAGTACACACCTTGTATTTATATCAGAACGAAACGCCGCCTGAATCCAGTCAGGAGGAATCCGGTTGAAAGACGCTGACAATTATATGCAATAAACTAAAGTGCCAACATTTTGTCTTTAGTCAAATCAATTGTCACTGTTTTAGTCTTTTAGGGGGCGGTTATTTAACTGCTTTCACAATTTTGACCAGTGATGAAAGTGGTCTCTGGCAAAAAAAAGCCGAAATCTTTGGGGCGGCATCTGTGAACTAAAACAGAATGTTGTTCCAATAATAGTATCCTTATAAGTTATAGTAAGTTTGCCCTACATTCTCCAATATCAAAACTCCGAGAGGTAACTGGGGGAAATCGACCATGACAGGGACAACAAGGAGAATGGCATGCTCCGATGCTCGACAAGGATCGTCCGTATTGACTAATCAATGGAATGGATCTAGGAGAGTACTGGATGAAGCCAGAGAATTCCAACATTTGCCCGCATTTCCCTGACGGTGCGAGATTTGTCACATTTTCGGGAATATTCACCACCACCTATTAGAAGGGAAGCCATCACCCCGACACCAGCCCACCATCCAAATCTTAAACTTAAACTTAAAGTGCTTCTGGAATTTTGTGTTTACATTAGGTAGTGGATGGAGACAAAACATGAAATTCGATTGCTTATTTATTGGGGTTTCATGTCCTGGGTATTTTTAAAACAACATAAATCAAATTGATCAAAAATCGTGGAAATCTTCGAAATCGCAGAGATCCTTCATCACTGCTAAGTGCTGTACGTAGTTGTGACCCAGATTCCCATCTCACGATGGCCACGTGATGCGGGCTGACTGGTACTTGGAATGGGGTCAAGACAAAAGAGAGGTGATGAGATTAGCCTACTTTATGAGCAGGTGAAAGTAGAAAGACCAAAAGGATGCTCTCATCGATTCAAATATTTTTTAGTCAATCATGGTCAAGGTCATTACTAAGAACACCAATATCTAAGTTGGATACAAATGATCAAATCTGGGTAAGTCTTTGCTGTTTGAAGATGTACTGCTTTCATCGGTCCGTGCAGCTTCCAGTGCCTGGTGCCTGCCGCCGACCTTTGACCATGCTTCCCGGTATCCCACCTTCAGCCATATACTGAAGGAGAGCCACCGAAAACGCACCACCGGAAACCAGCTTGGCACAACCTTCGCTCATTTGTTCACCGGACGCGGTGGCCGATTCGGTAGAGCGCAGCCCCCCCCCCCCCCCATGCGGAAGGTCAGGAGTTCGATTCCCAGTCGAGTCAAACCAATTACTTACAAAATTGATTCTTGTCATTTCCTAGCCTGGCACTCGGCATTAATAGGATAAGGCAAGGACTGGTTAGCTTAGTGTCAGGATAATGGGACCAAGTGGGATATTGGGTCATGGTGTCGGTGGCCTGATTTCCCATTGGGGCAGCACTATAAAGTCACCATGAATGTGCACTGTCACAAGTCGGTACCCATCCTGATATGACTTTAGATGTTGAGAGGACGTAAAGCTGCAACAACCAAACAACCAACCTGTTTATAACAGCTTTTTGGGGGGTAAAATTGCTTAGTCAGCGAATAAAGCGAAGTCAGCGATGCACCGGTCCTTCACCACTGTGTACTCTGCATAACTAAACATTATACCAGGGAGGCCTGTGACTAAATACGCACCGTGTGTTGGAACTAAAGCTCAGCTCATGGTCGTCGAGATCTTTGATCTAAGTACCATCTTCTAAGACTAGGCTTTTAATGGTATGCAAAGAAAATAGTGCTTTCACCTGGTTAACATATGTGTGCCTTGCACGGCGTGAACAGACTGAACAGACACTCGCGCACTCTGCCTCTTCGATAAGGAAGATGCAGCACTTCTTAATGCAACTACCATTGGCGTAGTGTATGGTTGGATTCCATATTTCAAATATGAATGAGTAAATACTAACGCTGTTGTGTAATTGATAAAGAACAAACTCTTGCTTAGAAACCACTCAGCATACAAGAAGTAGGTGTGATACCAATCTCTACTTGCAACAATGTTCTGTAAAAATATACGGATTTTCGGTTCGGATTTATATATTGGCAAAGACCATTATTATTGTCGGGTGACAGAGTGGGGACCAGGATTATCTGACAGAGAAGCAATGTGTGCCCCACTTGCTTTGTGACATAAGCGCCTATGTGGAAATGTGATAACACATAGTGACTGAGATTGTGATGTGACGTTCATACTTAACAGATGGTTAATAATTATCTAAATGTTCCCTTCCTGCATCAGAAAGAGTGCATTGAGGGAGAGAAGCATTGATATATGTTTGTTGTAATTGTCTGCAACTACCTGATACCACGGGACCGATGGACAAGCACACCCAGCCATCCTGCATACATTATGGACACCACCTGCAGCTGGGGGTTGAGTGACAGCTGCCCCATATTAGGGCATCGCCCACCCAGGCTATGGGGGGTATCTGATTGGCTGGCTGTGTGAGCCCAGTCACCTGCATTCCTTATACCTGACACACAGGCCCCACTCTAGGACTCTTGTCCAGGCTCTCTAGCAAGAGACACTCCACTCTCTACACTTGAACTAGCAACATCTATTCCAAAAGACATTGAGCTGTGTACAACAACCATTGGACCCAGGTTCAATGGATTTTAGCCACTGATTCTGATATACACAAGTAGGAGTGATGCGGATCTGTGTGGGCAGTTGGTAAGGAGTGAGGGTGATAGGTCGCCAGTAGGTGAACAGGGGTTGACGCCAATAAAGCACAACCTCTTCACTGTCAATCTTGCGAGACTTGTCTTCCTTTCTTCCTCATGAGTTGTTGAGAGTAACGACAGGTGAGAACTGACAGACAATTGTCAGAACACACCTGTGGAGACTAGAACTGCGCGGGGTTCAGACGGCCGAGTCCTGTCATTATTACAGTTCATCGAGCTTTGATCAGCCGTCAGTGCGGCCCCGCGACTTTCCCTTAGCGTCCACTACATTAGCTCTCTGTGTGTATACATGTGTGTAGAATATATACACTATAACGTGATGTGTTTAGAATAATTGTCTAACGTGGGTGTAATAACCATGTGCATTCTGGTTGCCACTGGTCTGGAACGTGACATGAATGTTTCCCCAACTCACATCAGCACCTTCCGCATGGAAAGCCTGCGCTATATACATACATTCATACATACATACATTCATTCATAAATTATTGTTGCCGCTGTATATTAAAAATGTTAGTAATGCTACATATATTTAATCTATCCCACAAAAGATATCAAAAGAATATTTGTATGATTTTGTGCCAAAGTGAAAATTTATACAGTGACACCAGGCATTTACCCAAACTTTTGTCAACTTATTTCTTGTGAGACATAATCTTGTTTGCTTCATTATAATCAATAAAACCATGTTTGACTTGGTTGTGTATGTTCAAATGATGTTCGGGATGTGTCTGTGATTTCCATGTTACACGAGTGATATATTATTAACATATTTTCAATTTGTAGAAGTGAAATAGTTGTTGTTGTTGATGTTTAACTCTGACATGTGCACAGTATGCAAACATCAATAGGAACATGCATTCTGCTATTATTTGGACTTTTCTTATTTCTATTATTTGGAAGGTTTCACTTTTGATTTCAATGTCACCCTTTAGTGCCCAGTTTCGGAGAATAGCCCATATGCATGCACAAATACAACTTAACACAAATACTCACCTAACACACATACATACACTTAAATACACATACATATGCACGCATAAATACACACACATATATATATACATCAACACTTGTGTGTGTGCACAAAGCGTGAGTTTAAAGTTGCATAGTCCGACTTTTATTTTAAATGTCTAAATTTTGAGATATTTGAAATACAACCATCCACAAATATTTTTGGCAAGCAGGCCAACATTCTGACCCCATAGGCTTCTGCAGTAACAGGTTCTATTAAATTGGCCCTGTATGCCATTCTATATTGCAACAAGTGCTTAATATGTGCACCAGTCTGCAAGTTAGATATATGTAGAATCAAATCTGGATAATGGTTTTGGTTTTGAAAATTTGATGTTTTCATCGGACTATGCAGCTTTAAACCGACGGTTCATAACAAACTCAAGATGGATGTGCGCACTTACAATCCCACTCGGGCTAACACGTATGTTGAATTACGGTTTTTGTTAGCCCATCCATCCATAGTAGGGACCTACTGTTTTGTTGTAGGCTCTGACTAAACAACATCAGCTCTCGCTCAGATTCACAGTGGCTGTTGTCAGTGCCCACGTGTGGTTTGTTTTGCTAACAGTGTAGTGTGTGTGGCGCGTGCATGTTGCCGTGGTTGTGCTGGGGAGCTCCCCCCCGGTACCACAGCCCCAGGTGACGGCGAGTAGCGCAGTCAACACGGGGCGCCGTGCAGGGCAGGGTTAGTGTGAGAGGTGCCCGACGCACTCCTCTCCCATCTAACCGCCCCGCCCAGACCCGGATGTGGGGCACTTTTTGTACTGACCACAAAAATGCCACCAGGGGCCGGCACCTGTGGGTGGTTACGAGACGGCACGTGACCGTGGCAAGTCTCACCCTGACCTGAGAGGCCGTGTGTGGTTTGGGGGAGTATCTGACCACCGCCAATCTGTCCTGTGAGCCTGGTGATGGGCTAAGGGGCGCAGAGGGAGGGGGTGGAGCGAGAGGAAGGTTTTGTTTGTTTGTTGTTTTACGTCCTAGCAACATCTAAGGTAATATCAGGACGGGTACCGACTTGTGACAGTGCGCACTCATAGCGACTTTATAGTGCTGCCCCACTGGAAGACCAGGCTGTCAGCACCATGACCTGATATCCCACTCAGTCACATTATCCTGATACTGAGCCAACCAGTCCTTTCCCTATCCTAATAATGCCGAGTGCCTGGCTAGGTAGCAACAAGTATCAATTTTTAAATCATTGGTTTGACTCGACCAGGGTTCGAACCCACGACCCCACGATCTACCAACACGGGAGATGGACGTTCTAACTCATTCGGCCATCCCATCTGGTTATGAGAGGATTTGTTTGTTTGTTTGTTGTTGTTTTACATCCTAGCAACATCTAAGGTCATATCAGGACAGGTACTGCCTTGTGACAGTGCACACTCATGGCGACTTTTTAGTGCTGTCCCACTGGGAAACCAGGCCGCCGGCACCATGACCTGGTATCCCACTCAGTCACATTATCCTGACACTGAGCACACCAGTCCTTGCCCTGTCCTAATAATGCCAAGTGCCTGGCTAGGAAGGACAAGTATACATTTTTAAGTCATTGATTTGACTCGACCAGGGTTCGACCCCACGATCTACCAACACGGGAGACAGACGCTCTAACTCATTCGGCCATCCCGTCAGGTCCTGTTGCGAGAGGAAGGAGGATAGGGAGAGACAGAACAAACTTATGGTGCTGTCATATTATGACGCTTCGCGCCAACGTACGTCGACGTATGTGATTTTTTGGCGCTACGTTGGGATTGTTCTAACATATGCATAACGTATGGCCGACGCACGATTGGCGTTTCTCCACCATGTCTCAACGTTTTTGACGTATAGGGCGCACGTCTGCCACTCGCTTAAAGTTGGCGGGCATTCTGCGAAAGACCCGTCAACGTTTCGTGAATGTATTGTGCATGTTTTGGGTTTGAGTATATAAAGGGATCAGATTTCATGTTTGACCAGAACAGCTCAGCTCTTCGGAGATGATGGATGTCCCTGCAGGGCACCTGGACGAATACCAACTAGCCATTCTCCAACATCACCATAATGTTAACCAATTAATACTTTACCATCTCAGAAGAAGGAGACGATGTCGACTGAAGAGAATGTGGATGAGAGCATGGATCCGGGGGCGGCGACAGTTTGGTTTGTACGACCAGCTTTTGGTGGAACTCCGTAATGAGGACACAGCTTCTTTCATCAACTTCATGTGGATGCCTCCCCAGATGTCTGACAAGATACTAGCCAGAGTGGGTCCTCGGATAACTAAAAGGTACACAACCTTCCGAGAGCCGCTCGAGCCTGGCATGAAGCTTGCTCTCACTCTGCATCACCTAGCCTCTGGGAGCAGGTATGCCTCCATGAAGTTTGGGTGAAGGGTCCCCCACAACACGCAATCACTCATCGTGAGAGAGGTGTGTAAAGCAGTCATCGCTGAATACATTGATGAGATGATGACCTGCCCCATGACTCCTGATGGATGGCATGCCATCTCAGACTAGTTCATGGGGAGGTGGAACTTCCCCCACACATGCTGAGCACTAGATGGGAAGCATATTGCCTGCCGGTGTCCCCCAAAGAGTGGATCCCTCTACTACAACTATAAGGGATTCTACTCCATAGTTCTCCTGGCACTCGTTGATGCAGACTACAAATTCATCTGGGCAGATGTCGGTGGAACGTTTCGGCATCAGACACGCAGGTTTTCAATGACTCTGAGCTGAAGGCAGGCATCGAAGATGGTACTTTCGGTTTCCCTGCCAGCGAGCCTATCGTGAATGGCCAAGACGCTGTACCCTACTTCCTGATCGGTGACGATACCTTCGTCCTATGCCCCACAATGATGAAGCCATACAGCTGTGGGGGTATGACGCATGAGCAACGCATCTTCAACTACAGGATTTCCCGAGCTAAGAGAGTCGTCGAGAATGCTTTTGGCATCCTGGCAAACCGATTCCAGGTTCTGCTCAGCACGATACAGCACCTCCCCTCCATCGTGAAGTTGATCGTCACCATGTGCATTATTCTACACAACATGATGAGGATGCGATATCCCTTGCTCCAGAATCAGCAGCTAGACTGTGAAGAGAATGGCCACCACAACATCATCCCCGGACCATGGAGAGAGGGCCTAAACCTGCCAGACCTACACGCTCACGTACCTGGCATGAACACTGGCTCCAGGGCAGGAAAGGAGCAGCGGAATCTCCTCAAGGACTGGACCAACTCCCCAGCCCGTTCTGTTGAATGGCAGGACAATATGATCTAGTGATGTATTTGTACTGTGAAGTTATTGTACTGTGATCTCTGTCATTTGTGATATTTACTGTGATATCTGAATGTAAAAAAATGTCTTAGTTCTATCGGTTTAAATAAAGGGTATCAATATCTGTTGTTGATGCCAAACCAAACTTAAAATGTGAGTTATTAATTTGAGTGGGGTAGGTTTGTTTAATGATTTTTTGCCCCAATTATATATAGACTGACAAATTTACATGTCAGTTTATTAAATTGGGTGGGGAGGAGTAATTATACGCTGACCGATTTACATGTCAGTTCTTAAATTGGGTGGGGAGGAGTACTTATACACTGACAAATTTACATGTCAGTTATTAAAATTGGGTGGGGAAGCTTACTTTTACAGTGCCAAATTTACATGTCAGTTATTAAAATTGGGTGGGGAAGATTACTTTTACAGTGACAAATTTACATGTCAGTTATTAAAATTGGGTGGGGAAGATTACTTTTACACTGACAAATTTACATGTCAGTTATTCATTTGAGTCATGAAGGTTACTTTATGGGGAACTTTAATTACTTTTTAAGGGCCAAATTTAACTTGTCACTTATTTAAAGGGGGGGGGGGTGCAGGGTTCATATTTAGTTACATGTCAGATTACCTTTTGTATTAAGTAGGCTAACTGGGCAAAGGCCTAAATTATAATTTCATAACATTTATTTTTACCACATTGCATTTGTATAATAAGGATAAATAATGTTTACAAAGAATTAGACTCAGAGATCAAAATCTGGAGTAAAATACATATAGTTTTATTTACAAACATGTTCTAAATAGTGTACAGGCACATAGTAATGACATTTTAACGCATACAATATTTACAAAGTACAAACAACAAATATATACACATATATACCACACCAAATCAATCGTGCTTGTCCGTTGATGGGGTGGGGGGGGTGTCCGTTTCCCCCGCAGGAGCAAACAGCTCCTGCGCCTCGATGTTCAAGTTGGACACACTTGAAATCCTCGACATCCCGGACAGATTCAACAAACTGTCCGTGGCTGTCTAGCTCTTCATCGAACACCTCCGTCAGGACGCGACAAATCCCCGCCCGCACCTTCATGGCTTGGGCCTTGACATAGTCTCCATCGTGTCCCTGACGAAGTTGCCAAATGTCGCCACCACTGTCATGGGCAGTGCTGGAAGGGGCTGCAGGTTCTCCAGCAGCTTCCCCGATCGATCGACGTACTGCTGGAGAGTTATCTGCAGACTCCTGTCTTCCTTCGGTCTGCCTCGGGCCGCAGCTGGGGGTCTGCCCGGCTGGTCGTCGATCCCCAGCTGCAGGTCAGCCCAGGCTGACTCTGCAGCCCCCAGATCGCCCTGAGCTGTGTCTATGGTGCCAAACACCTGCAAGACACAATAATAAAGCGCCATAAGTAACATGAATACAAATTGATTGGGCAAAGTGAGGTAAAGAATACAAAAAAACACATCACTGCAAACTCTAATGCCATTACAATATATACATACATGGATCCTGAATGAGGTCTATAATGAATCAAATGCACATCATTGCAAATCATAATGCCTTTAAAATAAATACATAGATTTATCCTGAACGAGGTGTATAAGGAATAAAATCCACATAATTGCAAGTTACAATGTCAGTAAAATATATAGTACTTACAGTTCTGTAGGGCTCAGGCCGGTGCATGATGCCTGAACTCAGGAACCCAAACTTGTCCAATATCCATTTCTCCCTCTTGGTGCGCAGGGGAGCCCTGTCACCGCTCTTTTCCTTGTGCAGCCGCGTGTTGCAGTCGCGTAGGGACTTGAACCAGCCCTGGAGATGGGCTGCAGTTTCGCCCATCCTTTCGGCCTGTTCCTGCCAAATCTTCCCTTTTTTTGTCCGTCCGCCTGTAGTCACTCATCCTGATGCTCCATATGACGGGGTTGTCATGCAGGAACTCCAGCATCAGCTCCTCATCTGCTGTGGTCAGAGTGCAGTCGCACTACCTCACTCTCCTCTTGGTTCCCCCTTGCTGCGTGTTTGATGAGGTGGAGGCGATGGATGAGGGGCGTGACCGAGGAGGCGATGGAGACATGGGCTGCATCTCCATCGTCTGTGCAGGTTGGCTAGATGGCGGAGGAGGAGATGCTGGAGATTTCGGTGGAGATGATGTCTCCTCCGTTATCCTCTTCATGCCTTTCCCTTTCCCTTTCCCTTTGCCACATCCCTGGCCAGACTGGCTGCGTGCTGATAAGGTCTTCTTCCCTGGCATGCTGGATGAGTTGTGACGAGAGAGCCAGACTGCAGCCTTATTTATACCCAATGTGTGGGTGGGTCGGATCCCCCGCACATCGGGAAGCGTTTCTAACGCGTTGCGCCAATGTCGCGCGTGCTGGGTGCACGCTGGCGCAACACTGGTGCAATGTCAAAATGCGCTGGAGTGTCGTTGGACAGGCATCGCTCACCCGCTGACACTACGCTCTCATACGTCGTGCAACACGTCGGCCGGTCGCTAGCGGAACGTTGGGAGGACGTTATGCCAACGCTAGGTACACGCCGCACATGCTTACGCTGACTATGTTGTGCTGACGTCCAACCTTTCCTCCCGCGCCGAAAAGTTTGACGTATCTCAACGTAAAAAAGTGATTTTCCGTGTTGGCAGCGCGCTGGCGAGATACGTCATAATGTGACAGGGCCATTATATACACACACGTGTCGTCATTCACCATCCAAACTCCCATTCTTTCAACCTGACCTTATTCAAGGTTTGACCTCGTTTAGAACTTTGTAGAAGAGTCCAACTGATCTAACCATAGTAACAAGCTATATCAAGGTTCCACCCCTCCCCAGTTCCTGACAAATATTTCTGCATGACATCTAAAAGCAAGGTTTGGCATCGGCCAGATATTGGATGGAATGAGAGCGAGTTAACGGATTGTGGGTAGAGCGTGGGAAACCAGGTGTTGGTTCTAATCCAGTTTTAGACAGGGTGGACACAAAGTTGAATCCATGACCTGTGTGTGGACATATGTGAAAACGTCAATGTCGTCTAACTTTGAGTGAGGACAGGGTGTGTGCAAGGTGTGCAGCGCAGGAACCATAAAACATTCACGTTGGTAATTATGGTGCAAAATATGTTGGGTGCATTGTCCAGGTATCTGGGGGAGCAGAACGGCGCATAAGACGAGCTGCAAGCAGCTGGTGCATGTCAATATAGGCCCGTTTGTCAACACTAGGTGGCCATCTGCTCTTTGATATGGATTCTGATTGGATAATGGGTATTATTATTATCCTCTTCTTTGATCCAGGCTTCTGGTAGCCTATACAAAGCTCGTAGCTCTCAGCTCTAGTGGAATGCAGCCTCGAAATCGTACAGGAATGTTTCTCTGGCCCAGGCCCTGTCCAACGCATTCTTGAATCGATTTATGGTAGCTGCTTCCACTGCTTCTTCCAGTAGCTCATTCCACATGTGTATCACTCGCTGTGAAAAGAAGGCCCCTCTGAGTGAGCTGTTGTACCTTGGCTTGAAAAGCTTCTTGGAGTGACCTCTGGTACTGCTTCCCTGTATGCGTCTGAATAGCAAGGCCTCATCCACATTATAGTCAGCATTCAGGAACTTCCACATGTTGATCATGTCCCCACGAAATCTTCTGTATATGAGGCTTGGTAACTTGAGTCTCCTGAGTCTGTCTGGATAACTAAGGTCCTTCAGATGTGGCACTAGCTTAGTTAACCTTCTCTGAACAGCTTCAATGGATTTAATATCCTTCTTCAACATTGGGTGCCATATAGTGACTCCATACTCTAGTATTGGCCGTACTTGGCTCTTGTACAAAGTGATCAGCATCTTTTTGTCCTAGTATTTGAAGGTTCTGCGAATCATTCCCACAATCTTATTAGCTTTGGTTACGGTTTGTTGTATGTGCTGGGAGAAACTTAGCCTATTGTCTACAAATACTCTTAAATCTTTCTCTTCCTCACTCTCTTTGAGATTTAGTGGCTGGCCAGTATAATTATCATGCATAACATATGTATAGTCTGGGTGGTGTCTCCCTATTCGCATGACCTGGCATTTATTCGGATGGAACTTCATCTGCCACTGCTTGGCCCAGTTCTCCATTTCCAGCAGGTCCTTTTGCAGATCAGCACAGTCTTCCGGGGAATTCACAGTTCTGTAGATCTTTGCGTCATCTGCAAATAATTTTATCCCACATGATACGATCTCTGGCAGGTCATTGGTGAAAATGACAAACAGAATAGGGCCCAGGACGCTCCCTTGAGGTATGCCACTGAGAACTTCTTTGAAGGAAGATTTACTGCCATTTACTACGACTTGCTGTTTCCTTCCAGTCAAAAGACTTTGGATCCATCTCAGAGTATTTCCTTCGATGCCATCATTTTGTAACTTGGTAGCTAGCCTCTGGTGGGTGACAGTACCAAATGCCTTCATGAAATCTAAGTATATAGTATCTAGTGATTCCCCCCTATCCAATGTGTCAGTCCATATTTCCAAAGTTTCTAGTAGCTGTATAACTGTTGATTTCTTTAGTAGAAACCCATGCTGGTGGTCCAACATCAATTTGTTCTCTAGCATATGGCTGACCATGTACTCTCTGATGATACCTTCCATTACTTTGAATACTATAGATATGAGACTTACTGGCCTATAATTTGCTGGAGAATGCCAGTTTCCTTTTTTGAAAATTGGGATAACATTTGCTATTTTCCATTCGTTGGGTAGGCAACCAGATTCAAATGACTTATTGAAAATTATAGCAAGTGGTTTTGGAAGGACCACACTGAATTCAGTATGAAGTGACAGTCAGTCCATTTATTAGGAACATGTACGAATACAGTGAATTCTAACAAATTTGCTCCAGTTGCTCTATCTCCTTTCTTGTCGTACATTAGTTGATTAAACTGGGTAAATTTCAAGTGTGGACAATTGGGCTTCCTCATTCCACTGCTCCTTGCCCTATCTGAGTAATGTGGACCCCCCAGTCTAGGTAGTGACAAGTATACATTTTTAACTCATCGGTTTGACTCGGCCGGGGGTTCTAATCCCACAACCTATCAAACTGGAATCGAACGCTCAACTCATTTGGCCATCCCGTCTTAGCATGACTAGCCACAGATCGCATGGAATATGGTTTTGCAAATGAATGGAAGCACCACACCTCGAGCATGACTCGAACCCACACATTTGTCATTCCGGAGCAAACATCCTAACCATTAGACTATCTATGCTCCCTGATATAATCACCACACCTCCGCCTACCTGTGTATGTAGCATTCACTTGGAAGGTGAGTGTACCTAATTACACTCACCCCACTTGAATTGTAAGTCTTATACTTACAGTTACAAATATTCAAGAAGTGCCTTTCCATTACATAAAAGCAGATTCAAAACCGTACAGTACTTGGTCTGTCTGACTCATCAATAATGGTTTGTGTGACTCCCTATGCATGGCTTTTCTGAGTCACCATACATGGTCTGTCTGACTCACCATACATGGTCTGTCTGACTCACCACTTATGGAACAGGGAACAGTGGGATAGCTTTGAGCAGGGTGCACGGGAGCGAGTGGAAGGTCTTACTAAATTGTATGCCACCAGTGTGAAACGCCCACCCAAGCAGGCGGCCATGTACGGCGTAATTTGCACGTCTGCGCAATAAGCTGCCCGGGTGCCAGGGCCGGGGACACCTCACCCTGCACCAGGAACTGACACGCAGAGGCCAGCCGCGCCACCACTCACACACAGGATCACTGCCGCCCGGCGTCCTTCCCCCACCACGCCCTGAGGACGGCTCACAGCGCCACCTACCCCACACCCAACTAAGCCTCACCAGCGCACTGTCATCGTATCAATAGACTAGTTCGTCATTCCAGCCACGCAGTGCATTGTGGGATGCGTAAAAGCAAAACAAACCCGCGAGAAGCACATGGCACATGCTAATACACTGGGTGCATCTATGAAATGTGCTAGATTAAGCTCATCTCAGCCCTTGTTTGAAACAGAATACCAACTACAAAAATATATATAATAAATTAAAATGTTAATATTGTATCTAGCATTGCATTTACACCAATCTAATCAGCATGTCTTATGCCATCTGCATTTAAGTTTTGCCCTACGCGTATCGGCAAACTCAATGGCTGGACGCCTTTGTTTTTCTCTCAACGCCGTTTTCAGCGCATGCACAGTCGGAATGGTCATCTCGTCGGTTGTAAATGTGACAATGTCCGAGCACACTGCAATACGGGGGTATTCTTGACTATTCGGCATACAGTTTAAAAAAATGCATATCACGATTTCCAACAAGTTTACATTGGGCAACTGGCACATACCAATTACCGTATAACTTTTGGTGTAGTTCAGTCTATATAGAAGGTGTTGCGCTAGGTTCTCGGGTTTCTTTTTTTCCTTCTTTTTTTATGTGACAAGTTTTTTATTCTTCCCATAACGTATAAGCTCATGTGAGGGTGCTTGTTTTCAACCTGGACAGCTGTGATACTGGATTGGTCTGGTCCCGCACTAAGGAGTGTTTACCTGATCTTTCTCTGGCCAACCTTTTGCAGTTTTGGGTGTTAGTAGTTTCTATATTAGTTCTATAAGACCTGCTGACTTTCATCACATACCAGCAGTCATTTCGCATCACCTCTCATTCATCCACGACCTCCACATACACACGCATTCTCATCAAGAATCTGCACCCCCCATACACACATGCACCACGAATCTGCACCACCCCTACACACATGCTTCCAGAATCGGCACACATACGCACATATACAGCCAGAATCTGCACCACTCCTACACACATAGACCCAGAATCTGCACTACTGCTACACACGCCTACACCCAAAATCTGCACCCCCATACACACATGCACCCAGAATCTGCATTACCTACCCACATACACCCAGAATCTGCACCCAGCCC
Source organism: Branchipolynoe longqiensis (assembly GCA_030323885.1). Classification (NCBI taxonomy): domain Eukaryota; kingdom Metazoa; phylum Annelida; class Polychaeta; order Phyllodocida; family Polynoidae; genus Branchipolynoe; species Branchipolynoe longqiensis. Next base: position 27,621,137 of record CM059196.1, on the reverse strand, counting down.
TAAACACCTACACCCAGAATCTTCACCCAACCCTACACACATACACCTAGAATCTTCACCAGCCCTACATAGACCTAGAATCTGCACCCCCACATACACCTAGAATCTGCACCACCCCTACACATACACCCAGCATCTGCACCACCTACACACATACACCCAGAATCTGCACCTCCTACACACATACACCCAGAACCTGTACCACTCCCACATATACCAGAATCTGCACACACCCCTACAAACATACACCCAGAATCTGCACCCCCTACACATATACACCCAGAATCTGCTCCACCTACACACATACACCTAGAATCTGCACCACCCTTACAAGCATACACCCATAATCTGCACCTCCTACACACATACACCCAGAATCTGGACCACTCCCACATATACCCAGAATCTGCACCCACTCGTACAAACATACACCCAGAATCTGCACCCCCTACACATATAGACCCAGAATCTGCTCCACCTACACACATACCCCTAGAATCTGCACCACCCTTACAAAGATACACCCATAATCTGCACCTCCTACAATATATACCCAGAATCTGCTCCACCTATACACATACACCTAGAATCTGCACCACCCCTACACATACACCCAGAATCTGCACCACCTACACACATACACCCAGAATCTGGAGGACCTACACACATACACCAAGAATCTGGACCAGTCCCACATATACCCATAATCTGCACCCACCCCTACAAACATACACCCAGAATCTGCACCCCCTACACATATACACCCAGAATCTGCTCCACCTACAAACATACGCCTAAAATATGCACCACCCCTACAAACATACACTCAGAATCTGCACCCCCTACACCCCCTACATATACACCCAGAATCTGCTCCACATACACACATACACCTATAATCTGCACCAATCCTACATACATACACCCAGAATCTGCAACCCCCCACACATATACACCCAGAATCTGCACCACCCCTACACATATACACCCAGAATCTGCTCCACCTACACACATACACCTAGAATCTGCATGGGGGAATGGAAGAGAGGGAATGGAAGAGGAGGGAATGGAAGAGGGGGAATGGAAGACAGGTGGAATGAAAGAGGGGAATGGAAGAGGGGGAATGAAATAGAGGGAATGGAAGAGGGGGAATGGAAGATGGGGGAGGGGAAGAAGAGAAGGAATGCAAGAGGGCAGGATACAAGAGGGGAATAGAAGAGGGGTGAATGGATGGGGGGTGAATGGAAGAGGGGTGAATGGAAGAGGGGCAAATGGAGGAGTAGGGAATGGAAGAGGGGGAATGGAAGAGGAGGGAATGGAAGAGGAGTTAATGGCAGAGGAGGGAATGGCAGAGGGGGAATAGAATAGGGGGGGGGGGAATGGAAGAGGGGGAATGTAAGAGGGGGGAATGGAAGAGAGGAATGGGGGGGGAATGGAAGAGGGGAATGGAAGAGGGGCGATGAGAGGGGGAAATGAAGAGGGGGAATGAAGAGGAGAGGATGGAAGAGGGGGAATGGAAGAGGGGGAATGGAAGAGGGGGAATGGAAGAGGGGGGAATGGAAGAGGGGGAATGGAAGAGGGGGAATGGAAGAGGGGGAATGGAAGAGGGGGAATGGAAGAGGGGAATGGATGGGGGAATGGAAGAGGGGGAATGGAAGGGGGAATGGAAGGAGGAATGGAAGGGGGAATGGGCGGAATGGAAGAGGGGGATGGAAAGAGGGAGGAATAAGAGGGGGAATGGAAGAGGAGGGAATGGAAGAGAGGGGAATGGAAGAGGGGGAGGAATGGAAGAGGGGAGATGGAAGAGGGGAATGGAAAGAGGGGAATGGAAGAGGGGGAATGGAAGAGGGCAATGGAAGAGAGGGGAATGGAAGAGGGGAATGGAAGAGGAGTGAATGGAAGAGGGGAATGGCAGAGGGGGAATGGAAGAGGAGGAATGGAAGACGGGGCATGGAAGAGAGGGAATGGAAGAGGGGGAAGAAGGGAAATGGAAGAGGGGTGAATGGAAGAGGGGAAAGAGGGGAATGGAAGATGGGAAATGGAAGAGGGGGAAATGGAAGAGCGGGAATGGAAAGGGGAATGGAAGAGAGGGGAATGGAAGATGAGGGAATGGAAGAGGGGGAGTGGGAGAGGTGGGAATGGAAGATGGGGGAATGGAAGAGGAGGAATGGAAGAGGGGGGAATGGAGAATGGAGGAATGGAAGAGGGGGAATGGGGAGGAATGAAAGAGGTTCAATGGGGGGAATGGAAGAGGGGGAATTTGGAAGAGGAGTGAAATGCAAGAGGGGGGAATGCAATAGGGGAATGGAAGAGGGTTTTAATGGAAGAGGGGGAAGGAAGAGTGGAAAATGGCAAGAGGGGAATGCAATAGGGAAATGGAAATCAGAATAGAACAGGGGGGAATGCAAGAGGGGGAACTGAAAGAGGGGGAAAGGAAAGAGGGAAAAAAGTGGGGGGAATGGAAGAAAGGGGAATGAAGAGGCGGGAAGAAAGCAAGCGGGTTGAATGGAAGAGGGGGGAATGGAAGAGGGGCATGTTAGAGGAGGTATGGAAGTGGGGGGAATGGAAGAGGGAAAAAATGGAAGAGGGGGAGATGGAAAGAGGAGAGAATGGAAGAGGGGACTGGAAGAAGGAGAAGGGTAAAGGGAAATGGAAGGTGGATGAATGGGGGAGTGTAAGAGAGGAATGCAAGATAAGAATGCAGGAGGGCGAAAGGGAAGTGGGGGGAAGGGGTGAAGAGGGGGAATGGAAGAAGGGGGAATGGATGAGGGGCAATGGAAAAGGAAAGGAATGGAATAGGGGAATGCAAGAGTAGAATGCAAGAGGGGGAATGCCAAGAGGGGGAAACAATCTGAAGGATACAAGAGGGCAAGAAAGAGGGGGAATGCAAGAGGGGGAATGCATGAGGGGGAATGGAAGAGGGGGAATGGAAGAGGGAGAATGGAAGAGGGGCAAATGGAAGAGGGAGAATGCAAGAGGGTGAATGCAAGAGGGCAGAAGGCAAGAGGGGAGAATGCAAGAGGGGGAATGCAAGAGGGTGAAGGCACGGGGGGGGGAGAGGGTAGGGAGGGGAATGGAAGTGGGGAAAATTGGAAGAAGGGTGAATGGAAGAGGGGGAATGGAAGAGGGGGAAGGGAAGAAGGGAGTGCAGGGGGGCAGAATGCAAGGGGGAATGGAAAAGAGGGGGGAATGGAAGAGGGGGAATGGAAGAAGGGGGAATGGAAAGGGGGGAAATGGAAGCAGGCATAATGGAAGAGGGGGAATGGAAAGGGGGAATGGAAGTAGTCAGAATGGAAGAGGGGGAATGGGGAGGAGGAGATGAAAGTGAAGGATGGAAGAGGGGGAAATGGAAGAGGGGGGAAATGAAAGAGGGGAATGGAAGTGGGGGAATGGAAGAGGGAAGATTTGAAGAGGTGGAAATGGAAGAAGGGGGAATTGGAAGAGGGGGAATGGAAGAGGAGGAATGGAAGGGGGAATGGAAAGGGGAATGGAAGAGGGGGAAATGGAAGAGGGGGAAGGGAAGAGGAGGAATGGAAGAGGGAAGAATGGAAGAGGGGGAAATGGAAGAGGGGAAAATGGAATAGGGGGAATGGAAGAGGGGGAAATGGAAGCAGGCATAATGGAAGAGGGGGAATGGAAGGGGGAATGGAATAGGGAGTATGTGTGTTAGCAATATTACATATATCTTATCTATCCCATCAACACTATCCCAAATATGCTTAAGCTTTAGGGGGCCTACATCGTATATGATTTTGCAAAGTGACAATTACTCTTGCGCCTGGGGTGCGCGATAAGTAACAAATTCACCCCATCGCTGCCAGTCTGGGTAGGGACTAATGGTTGGCATTCTTAGTACTGATCTGAATCCCATTACATTTACTGCTTACCATAAATTACAGTGCCATATGGTGTATGTGATTTGTCTTTGCAGGTGATCTGTGATGCCGACCTAGTGTTCATCGACTGCATCATAAAATGGCCCGGGAGTGTTCATGATGCCAGGATCCTTCGCGAATCAGACCTATACGACGCATTCGAGAGCGACAAACAGAAACCCGTTGATGGTGTCCTACTTGGGGACAGTGGGTATATGTTGCGAGACTGGCTCTTAACACCATTCCTGAACCCCAACTCGCCTCAGGAAAGGGCTTACAATGTCCACCACAAGTCAGCACGAGCACTAGTAGAGAGGTCCATCGGTATTTTGAAAAGGCGATGGCACTGCCTGCGAAGGCTGCGTTTGGAACCAGTGAAGGCTTGCAACGTTATCATGGTGTGCATCATCCTACACAACCGAGCAAGAATGCTTAACCTGGAAGATCCGCCAGACTCGGAATCAGATGGAGATTCTGATGGGGAAGATGATGAAAACGACAACGAAGAATTTGATGGGGATTTTTGTTATTACCATATGTATGCACACATCCTTTATAATGCTGGCTGTAGTGTGGTAGTTAATGAGCTAAGGAAAGAAATCAGCAAAAAGGCCTCCGTTAAAGAAAACCAATTACATAATGTAGTGATGTATCGCTGCCACATGCTACCAAATATACTCACTGACAAAGCTGGCCAGACACGTTGCTGCAAGAGAGGAAGAAAAAAGTGTGTTGATAATGCATAAGAAAATGTACCCATTTGTGAAAATAAAAGGACTAAAATCAATTATTGTGTTAGCTGTTATGAAAAATGTTAATGATTTTGGATATTATGATAAACAGTATTTAAACAGTAATATACTAAACAACATTTCGCGTTTACATCCAATACATTTCCAATTATTACGTGTTATGTACTATCTCGTGTAAGATTGGCGTCAAGCAATAACCAGTAAAGTAGCAATGTTTTCTGTCAACTTACCAGTCAGTCCCTGTATGAGGCTGGATTCACTACCGAGGATATGCAGCACTCTCTCCTCGTAGGGGAGAACAGCAGAATACGGAGGCCCTCCGCCTGTTCGCATGGCCCTTCTCTGACGCCCAATGACCTCCAACTTTAGTGTCTTCCACTTTTCCTTTACCTCTAATCTAGACCGACTTGCAATCGCACATGAATTAACCGCAGCTGCCACCCTGTCCCAGGTGAGGTTCTTCTCTTGGGAGATGATTTTACTATTGAATGACCCAAACAAGACTGCCCTCGCTAACATAACCTCATCCAAGAGCACACGGATCTCGCAATCGGCGTAGTTGGCTTTCCTCGGCCGTTTGTTGCCCGACGAAAAATCTACAGGAGATGCCATGGTACTTGAAAGGAGTTTGATGGAATAACGTGGTCAACGATTGAGAAGCTGTGACAAACAACTACAGCGAAAATGATGCTGGCCTTCGCTGGTTCCGCGGCGGTGATACTGTCAAATAGCGGTGGTCGCCGATGGTCGCCGATGGTCGCCGGGATCAGCTACAGAGGGCTTTCCCAAATCTATAAATACGTACGCGGTTAGCTATCCGCCCCGGTTGGAGGACCCATGCATACTGTTTGACCTACTTCACCGACCCCAACCTAGCCGCGGATAGCTATCCGCGATATAGCATGTAGCTCCGGCTACACGTAGCACCGGCCCATGCATACAGTCCCAGGTCTGTTCGGGTGCACACACATACCAACTGGAATGGCTGAAAAGACGAACTTTAGTCGCGAAACAGCCGTCTTTAGGGGTTATACGTGATATGTGTACCAGGATTAACTCGTCAGACTTCCGATGTAAAGTTTCCGACCATTTTTCAACATCTAACCAACATCAGACTCCGATCCATTCCGGTGTCGGGGAGCACCCCTCTGCTGACTGGGTAACTTGCCTCATATTGCCACAGCGCTCCCCCCCCCCCCCCCCCCACCTCCACCCCACAGCCCCTACTTGGGGCGGCCTTTCTCCGCGCTACAGCTGTACACACGCACTGTGCCCCGCAGCCGCTACGGCGTCAAGCCACACACGCCCTACGGTAAAGGGGCTGTCATATTAGGGTTTTTTGTGGGAGCGTACGGCGGCGTAGGCGCTTTACATCATATACGTTGGCATACGCCGTCATATGCCGTCATATGCTACGCATTCGCTATGCATACGCTCCACATACGCTATGCATATGCTCCGCATACGCCCCACATATGCTATGCATACGCTGTCATGTGCCGGCCTATGCCGGCCTATGCTGCTGTATGCCGCCATATGCTTTCTCCTGTCAGTCTATCCAAATTGTTGTGCATGCTAACAAAATCTTGACCTATGGGGGCGTATCGTTCATACCCTACTCATACGCTTCTCATATGCCGGCATACGCTCCTAGTATGCTAGGGGCACACCGGCGTATGCTAGGGGTACACTGGTGTATGCTATTCATATGCTCAACTTGCGTCACGGGCATATCTCTGGCATATCTCTGGCGTATGCAGCATACGCAGAACCTACGAGTTGCGTATGGGAGCGTATTCGTAGCGTATGCAAAGCGTATGAGTAGCGTATGGCAGCGTATGCCCAACCTATGGTCTCGGTATATAAAGGCGACGCACGCCATCTTCGGTCATTCCTGCTCTGCTGCTCATACAGGATGGATGTTCTGGCACTGCAAGTACAGTTCCAGCTTTTCTACAGAGTTGCCCTTTATCACCATGAGCTTGGTCTATACCTCATGGTTCTTCTGGCATCCCGTACCCAGAGCAGAAGGAGGAGGGAGCGGCGGCGACGATCAGTGTGGGTCAGACCCTGGATTGGGAGGCAGCCACAGTTTGGCTTGTTCGACAAGCTGATGGTCGAGCTCTACAGCGAGGACACCGCGTCGTTTCTGAACTTCATGCGGCTGCCTCCCCAGTTGTTTGATGAGATTGTGGCGCGAGTGGCACTGAGGATCGCCAAAAAACGGACCACATTCAGGGTGCCGCTCGAGCCGGCGCTGAAAATAGCACTTACTCTGCGGCACCTGGCATCTGGCACAAAATACTCCTCCATGAAGTTTGGGTGGAGGGTGCCCCACAACACACAGTCGCTGATAGTGCGTGAAGTCTGTCAGGCCATTGTGTCCGACGATTCCAGAAGGGTGGTGTGCCATCGCGGACCTCTTTTCAGAGAGGTGGAACTTCCCCCATACCTGTGGCGCTCTGGATGGGAAGCACATCGCCTGCCGGTGCCCTCCAAACAGTGAGTTGCTCTACTACAACTACAAGGGCTTTTACTCCGTGGTCCTGTTGGCGCTTGTAGATGCGGATTACAAATTTATCTGGGCATATATTGGCGGTTTGGGCTCCGCGTCCGATGCCCAGATTTACAACGACTCCGAGCTGAAGGCGGCACCATCAGCTTTCCGAACCCTGAACCGCTCGTCGACGGTCAGAAGGATGTGCCGTATTTTCTGATCGGTGATGACGCCTTTGCCCTGCGGCCGATCATGATGAAGCCGTACGGCAAGAAGGGCTTGAACAATGATGAGCGACTCTTCAACTACCGGCTTTCCCGAGCTAGGAGAGTGGTGGAGAATGCCTTTGGCATTCTAGCCAACCGCTTCCAAGTGCTGCTAAAGACTATGCAGCACCACCCCTCCAACGTGAAGATCATCGTCAAGGCGTGCATTGTTCTGCACAACCTCATGAGGACAAGCTACCCAGCGCTACAGAACATGCAGCTGGATCGTCCCGAGACAGCCAACAACAACTTTGTGCCTGGAGCTTGGCGAGAGGGCCACAACCTTCCGGACATTGACGTTCTACCTGTTAACCCCAACACTGCGTCCAAGCTAGGAAAGGAACAGCGCAATCTAATTAAAGACTGGGTCGTCTCACCCGCCGGAGCACTGTCATGGCAAGACAGGATGATCTGACAAAACATTTGATCAGTCTGTATGCGCTGTGTCTGTGTACTGTTTTTGCAAACTTATGTGCTTTTCTTGACACTGTACTGTTATCGCTTATTTACATGTCTGTGATGTTGTGACATGTCTCCTGTTATATGAGATGCTAATATGTTTATATGTCTAGTAAAATAAACGATATCATTTTATAGATAATGAACACAATTTTACATGTCTGTTACGTTCTTTCGCTCCCTAATTAAAAGTCATCTAGTTAATGTAATTGTAATGAATCTCCTCTCTTTTTACATGAATTAATCTTTTACATACATACTAAGAACACAGGGAAAAATAGAGTGACACAGGGACAGAAAGGGGGAGACGAGTTAGAGGGAGGGAGGGAGGGGAGAAGAGATAGAGGGAGGGAGGGGGAGAGAGAGGAAGAGAGAGAGAGAGAGAGGGAGGAAGAGAGAGAGAGAAGGAGGAAGAGAGATAGAGAGAGGGAGGAAGAGAGATAGAGAGAGAGGAAGAGAGATAGAGAGAGGGAGGAAGAGAGATAGAGAGAGAGGGAGGAAGAGAGATAGAGAGAGAGGGAGGAAGAGAGATAGAGAGAGAGGGAGGGAGGGAGGGAGGAGGGAGGGAGGGGAGGGAGAAAGGGGAAGGAGAAAGATAGGGTAGGGACTTGTGTCCTTAATATTTATTATAAATATTTTAAATTTTCAGTTGTTATTTATGTTTTAATTTTAATTAATGTACAAACAATATATATAATACAATATATATACATATATACATACAAATGTACAAAGATAAATAAAAACTAAGACTACATATCTACACATATTTACATTCACTTCTCTCCCTTGCCATTTGAAGTGGCATCAGCTGGCGACTGTGTGGCTGATGAGAGGAATAGGTCCAAGTTGGCCCCCCCAACATGCCAGAGATCCCCGACAGCCCCGACAAGTTCAATAGTCCGTCTGGGATGGCCGACTCAGACAAGTTCACTTGGGTGGGGTCGCCGCGTGTCGGAGTCGCGACGTCTGCGGCAGCGGACGTCGCCGGCCATGCCGCACCCACAGTGGCCGGAGCCCCCGCTCGCACCACGACTCTTATTTGGCCCTGCCATCCCTAGTGTCCGGGGTTGTCCAGGAGTGTGTGGCGGTGACGGCCGTAGCACCAGCGGAGCTGCGGCCGCCTCGTGACTCACGGACGTTGGAGGTAGAGGCTGAGGTGGAAGACTTGGCAGAGGCGGTAGAGGCTGTGGCTGATGATGTATGTGCGGCTGCCCCATATAGCGCTGCACATACTCCTGTGTCTGTGAAGCCCATGGTGATGCCGGTGGTGGCTGGTGAGTCCACTGGTGGGGTTGAGGCTGGTATGCCTCATTTGCAGACACAGGAGCAGGTCCAGGAGCAGGTGCACGAGCAGGTGTAGGAGCAGGAGCAGCCACATGTTCGTTCCTCCTCCTCCAGATGGTGCGACACCATGCGGTTGAGTGCACCACAAATCGTCACAAACCGCTCCTCCGCCATCGTGAGGATCATGTCCCGCACATAGTTGGCGAATGCCACGCGCTTCATCACCATCGGTGGAGGAGGCGGCTGCATCACCTTGAGGATGTCCCCAGACTCGTCAAACCTCATGTGGATGGGAGCGAGGAGGTTCTCGTCGACTGGGGCAGATTGCTTCCCTCTCTCCTTTCCCCGCTCTCGGGATATAGCGGGGGGAGTGGGTGGAAGCTCCTCATCCATTGCCACCTCCAGATCGGTCGGCACATTATCGTCCAAGCTGACATCAAGCTGCGGAGCCGCGACCTGAGCGGCCAACTGCAAGACAAAATCATAAAATAACATAAGTAACATGAACGCAAATCTATATTTCAACAAAAGACACGACAAGTCAACAGTAAATCAAAAATATATGAAGCAAAAATAATTAACGTTAAATGCAAACATGGATTTATAACGATTATATCTCAATACATCTATTGTCAATATCTCGATTTAAGAACAACAACACAACAACTCAACATTAAAGAAATAAATAACATTTAACAAATAACTAGAATATTTACATAAATACAACAAAAGCATAACATAACAAACTTAGAATACGAGCGGTTTTACGAGAATACTAACGGCCGCACTTGTCAGAATGATAAAAGATTATGTACTTACACTCCTGCAGGGCTCCGGTAGGTGACGGATGACGGAACGCAGGAACCCAAACTTGCACAGGATCCACTCCTCCCGCTCAGTCAGGTCAACGGCTCTGTCCCCGCTTTTTTTCTTGTGGAGCCGCGTGTTCGTGTCCCTGAGTGACTTGAACCACTTCTGGAGATGGACTGTTGTAGTCCCCAGAAGTGTCGCCTGCTCCTCCCACATCTTGGCCTTCCTGTCTGAGCGGCAGTAATCCATCAGCTTCATGTTCCACATGATGGGGTACTCCTGGAGGAAGTCCAGCATTTGATCTTCTTTGAAGACCGACAGAGAACAGTCGCTCTTCTTTGCCCTCCGTCTCTTTGCTGCGGAGAGGCCACCGGTGCTGGTGGAGGCATTGGAGGCGGTGGAGGCAGCGGATGACGCCCGTGAGCTGCCCCGAGAAGCAGAAGATGGCGAGCTGGAGTGGGGATGCCAGCGTTGCGTCGTCGCCCTCTCCACTTCCATCTCCAGCTCCTCCAGTGGATAGTGGTGTTCTGGAGAGTGGTGTTCCGGAGAGTGGTCTGGAGAGTGGCGAGGTGGCGAGACAGGTGAGGAGGCTGGTGATGGAGAGCATTGCAAAGTCTGCCTCTTTCTGCCTCTCCCATGGCCTAGTCCTCCTCCTGTAGGCCGGTGTAGTAGCAGTAGTATGTGTAGTAGTAGTAGTAGCAGTAGCAGAAGCAGCAGCAGCAGTGGTGTTCCTCTTAGCAGGCATGGTGGCAGAGTGAGGGCTATATTATACCCAGGAGCCACCCAGCGGCGGACCACAGAGAAATAACATAAGTCTCGCATACGCTTCGCATACGCTTCGCATACGCTCCTCATATGCTCCTCATATGCTCCTCATATGCTCCTCATACACTCCTAAAATAATCATACGCTCCTCATACGGTCCTCATATGCTCCACATGCCAATCAAAACCGTAAAAAAATGTCTCAGTACACTCTCATACGCTCCTCGTACGCTCCTCATAGGTTCCGCATACGCTCAAAAACACCCGAGAGCTCACCAAAAGTCACGATAGGCCGGCATGCGCAGCTTTTTCCCATTTTCGTCGTCAGACCGTGAACACATTATGATGGTAATCAGGCAACGAGGGCCTAGCCGTTATTGGATGTCGCGTCGGTCGAGCTCTCGTCACTTTTGGATTAGCTATCGCGAGAGCTGGATGTCTGACCGCGCAACTGACGCACCACTGGTGACGGATGGGACCGGGCCGGTGCGGGCTGGACCGAACGGCGGGGACGCAGTCACTTCACAGCCGAGGGAGGTAAGTAACACCATGGGAGCGGGCCTCGGCTGACTGACACTGGCCCTCACATCTACGGGTGTCGGTGATACCACACCGGAGGGACCGGGAGGTGTCACGGATGAACACGAAGTTACCCGCACTCAGGCTGTGAGAAGCCTGTCGCCTGGGGCGGCTGAGAACCTCGTGCTTGCGCTCAGGCAGTCGCTACGGCGCCCCCGGACGTCTCCCCGGATGGCACTCGGCCGCTCAGAGTGGTGTGTTTACACCCACAGGGATCCGCTGGATCCTACCCACTCCCTCCCGCTTGACGGGGGCCTTTGGCCGGGAGGGGAAGAGGCCGGGCTACGGCCGCCTCACCACCATGGGGGGGGGGCGTGTGACCCACAGGTTGTCGGGTCACCGAGGCCTAACACAGGGCAGATACCTAATCTAATCCCCGTCCTGATATGACCTTAGATGTTGCTAGGACGTAAAACAACAAACAAACAACAAAAAAACATCCTAATCTAATTAGGGATAAGATGACGGACACGCCGACACCTCAAGGCGGGACCGCTGACAACTAATTCAATTAGGCGCTTCACAGATGGGCAATGAGTCACACAACAGGTGTGACCTAAGGGGTCTAATCACCCGATTGACCGCCATGGAGCTGAAGACGGGAAAGACGGTCACTTGTTCACTAGATAGCAATGGCGCACTACATGTCTTGTGCCCCGTCTCCGGTAGCGGCGACAGCCTATTAGCCAGCTCTCGGATTTCATAGAAGTCGCGGAGAGACAGAGAGACCGCCGCCACAGAGGGCCACTCTACGTACCGCTACCACACGAGTCAGACGGTAGCTCAGATGCGGACATGGAGGAGAGAGGGTTGGCAGGGGCTGACACACCCACCAGAGATGAATGAGACGGTTCCATGGAAAACATGTTACCCGTGAAAAAGGGACCCTCCCCCAGCGCGGTGGTCCCAACGGAGGGACCAGGCAGGAGGCTAGTACTGGCCTCCACCTCACCTACCCACCACCACCTCTGGGCGGCGGCCTACACAGCGGGCTGCGGATGGTGGTAGCGGATCTGTCACAAACCTTCAGTCCCCCACCGGACCCAGCTTGCGGGGACCAATGGAGGGGCCCCTCCTATGTCCCTACGCTGTTGGCAGAGCTGGAAAGACTGGAAGCCCGCAAGCGCGAGCTGGAGGCGCAAATCCGGGACAGAAGGGCCGGGTACTCGATCAACTGGTCACAAGGACCGGCTTCACAGGGACCGTCACCACCGGTGCTGGGAGGCGGGCCACCCCATATGCCACAACACACGGTGCATAGGCCGGAGCCAAGCGCCTTCAGCGCACCTAGACCCTCAGGGGGGGTAATTTGGACGGGCCGCCAGGTTACACGTCCTGGGCCATAACCCCAGCGCCACGGACACCACCATAGACAGGGTTCATGACCTCATCCGACCCGGGTGGGTCACAACCGGTCAGCGCAGACAATGTCATCACCGCTAGCATAGTGGCGCCCGCCCCACCGGGACCGGTGGCGATGGCCACCTCCCGATCATTTCTGGAACAATTCAGACCAGCAGAGAAAGCACCTCTCGATGCGGGAAGGAGGCAAACTAGCAGATAGTAGGGCAAAACTAATTAACACGTTGTGGGCGCACCCAATGTCTAGGGTGGAAACCACAGAAATGTATGCCACGCTACCAAGACCGATAAACGCGCAAGCACTACACAAAACGCGGATAAACCCGGAGATCGAGACGATGCTCCCAGCCAGGATCAAGGACAATGATACGGCACTAGCAGCTGCTCAGTGGGGAGTGCAGTTCGCCGCCAGGCCAATCGCCAGGGTGCGGACAGCATAGAAATGGGCATGGCACTGACTACCTATGACCTAGTTACGGCACTCATGACGACCCTGAAAATACTGGCGAGGACGAGCAACACACTCGTAGGCATGAGAAGAGACAATGTAAGACCAACACTCCAACCACAGCTGAAACTGCTGGCCAAAAAGGACGGGAACCAAGGCTTTAAGTATGTACTAGGGGAGGACCTGAATGCACAGGTCACCTAATTGGAGGCATCCAGGAAAATGGTGCATGCAATAGTGAGGTCACAAGGCAATAGGCACAACCAGAGCAGTCATGACCGACAGCCCTATAAGCAGGGAAACTTCAGAGGCGGCCAGGGGAGGAGCCGCCCACCACAAACCACCCCACGACACAGGGAGGAGCCAAAAGCCTACCTCCACCGGTCAAGCAGGGGGGGGGGGGGCAGGGCGACGGGCAGCTACAGCAGCCGCTCAGGGGACAGGAGGATGTAATAACTGAAGTAAGAACACCATCAGTACCTTTCCATGTGGGGGGAGTAACCATGAATGCACATCGGTGGGAGACCATTTTTTTTTATAAAATATTTTATTCATCTGAATACTTATTTTGTCAGCGCCGGGGCACTGGTCTTCCAGCCGTTTGAGTGATCGCACTTGGTCTGTACATAGTGGAAGTGGAATGCGTTGTGCTGCGTGCAGCGCAGTCCCATTCTGAACATAAAAAGAAAGTGGTGGAGCAGCCTATGCTGCATAGTGTACAGCATAGGTAGTCAACATAGTGCAAGGCATATGCATCAAGATAGAGTGTGCAATAATTTACACTAGTGGTTAAATCATATGCTGTGTTTGTATATCAGTTAGATTTGGTTTTAATAATGGTTAGTCTTTTAATAGTGCCATGTTATGCATGTATAGTGGTTTATATTGTGTGCATTGCTGGTTGAAGATGTAGTTATTCAGTGGTGGCAATGGGTCTCGAGTAGTGGTGGTGGGTTTCGAGTCATTGAGTTATAATAGTTGTTTGTCAAATGTGGATGGGGGTGGGGGGGAAGGGGCCCATGGGCAGGGGGGCGGACACGCATAACTGACAATGCCTGGGTCAAACAGATGGTAAAGGGTGTGAAGATATGTGATATATGCATAATAGACGTCTAGACACGTCTGGTAATATGCTAATGAGATGACATCATGGAAAGTTTAGCCGGCGGTTCAGTGAGCCCTGGACGGGAATAAACCATTCAGTATCCAGAAGTCAAAGTGTTCAGATGTTGTACTTTCACAAGATAGAGTTGACGACTATCCCCAGCCAAACTAACACACCTACCTCACAAGACAAAGAGTCAGAGGTAATATTACGGCAAAAAGTAAGGGAGATGCTAGAGCAAGGAGTGGTAGAGAAAGCAACGGCGACCAGCCGGTGTTTCGTCTCACACCTGTTTCTCAAACCAAAGAAAGACGGTGATTTTAAGCCAATTTTGAATCTGTCCAAACTCAATGAATTGGTAACATACCAACATTTTAAAATGGAGCAGCTGAGTACGGTAATGCAACAAGTCCACAGGGGGGCGTGGCTAGCCAGCATAGACATCTCACAAGCCTCTACCACAGTCTGGAAATCAGGAAAGCTGACAGAGACCTATTAGAATTTATTTTCGGGGATAAAAGATTCAGGTTCAGAGTGCTACCCAATGGGCTCAGCTCGGGACCCAGAATATTTAGAAAAGTAATGAAGACAGTCATGAGTCACCTCAGAACTAGACACAACATCTTGCTATGCTTCTACATAGACGATACTATCCTGATAGGGAAAACACAGACAGAAGTAACCTCCGCAGTAGATATAACATTACAACTTCTGACAGAGTTAGGCTTCACCATAAATAAGGAAAAGTCAGTCCTCACACCCACTAAGGAGTTACAATTCCTAGGTTTCATGATCGACACACTGCAAGCAAGGGTATATATACCACCAAAAACGTGTGAAGAACTGAACGTCCGCATTGCGGACACACTGACCAATGATAAACTAAAGATCAGGGATTTAGTAATGCTGGTTGGGAAACTGGTAGCAACGGATCCTGGGAACAAATGGGCCAAAATCAGATCAAAAGTTATGATAAGGGCACCGAACTGGAACATCAGATACTCCAGAGAGAATTATGAGGCACCGTGCACACTAACTAGGCGCATGAGGGATTGCCTACAGTCTTGGGCAGACAACATGGCAGGAACGGAGAGGGAGTACGGACAGAGATCGGTGGATTATCTACACAGATGCCTCTCTGCACGGGTGGGGCTACCACAATCAGACCCATAACATAGACTATGGGGAACAGTGGGATGAGACAGTTAGCGAATCCACCCATATCAGTGTACTAGAACTGCGAGCAGTGAGGCATATGCTAGAACACATAGGGGAAACACTGAGAGACAGACACGTAAGGGTCTTTGCAGACAACACAACAACGGTGGCCTGCATAGGCAAAGGGGGATCAGCCAGATCAAAAACCTGTCAGGAGGAAACAGAGCACATCTGGGAACTTACTGAAAAATTGAAGATATTACTTACAGTAAGGTTCTGTCCAAAGATATAGAGAATATAGAGGCGGACTGGGCTTCCCGAGCGTTCACAGATCCAGGGGAATGGACACTAAACACAAACACGGTCAACAAGATATTCAGAGCATTAGGCACCCCAGACATGGACCTGTTCGCCTCACGAACAAACCACCAACTAGAAAGGTACATTATGAGAGAATATGATAGGCAGGCGGAAGGGACGGACGCACTATCATTAAATTGGCAGAATACTAATGGACTGTTCTTTCCACCTTTCAGTTACCTGTTCAGAGTACTGTTCAAAGTGAGGGCAGAGCGGCCGATGGGCATACTGATCGCACCAGAGTGGCCGACACAGCCCTGGTTCCCGCTGGTACGCCTACTCCTAACAAAAACCACAAAGGGCTACTAGAGGAAATAATGCACCATTACTAAAGCAGACCAGAAGCCAAATAAAAGCTCACGAGAGAAGCACACTGGAAATGGCTGCCAAGGTGTGGAATGCCCAAACAGTAAAGGAATGACAAATTCCTGACCTAAAAACATACAAAAAATATCTGTGCAAAATAAGGGTAGGAAACCCCCACTAAGCTGCACCGAAAAGGGGCATATGATATGTCATGGCCCACCAGCGGGACACCCAATGGAAGGTAACCATGCCAAAAGTAGCCAGATAGCACACCACACAGCTACGTACAAGCCTATGATATGTAAATAGGAGTAGGCTAGTCTAGTAGTAAGAGTAGAAGAAATATAACACATATATGCCAAGAAAATCCAAAAAAATTAACATAGACTACTAACCAAATCAACCAACTATCAATCTGCTGCTGAAATGCAGGCAATCAAATACCTTATCCGCAGCCACTGTGTGATAAGATAACACCAACACTACAGCTGGCCAGCATTGAAAACAAGCCTGAATACCCAGGCTTATATGCTATGGACAGTATAAATAGAGCCTCAATATAAAAAAAAGGAAACAAAAAGAAGGGATCAGGATCCCGGTAACAGCGACGACCCTCATGATCAAGGGATTAGAGGGGAAATCATTCCCACTAGCCGACAAGATGAGCCTCATAGCCGTGAAACTCTAACGGGCATGTTCCGCTCGCTGGGCATGAATGAAGCAACCGTGGAGCTTCTAACGGCCTCGTGGGCCAAAGCTATGAGGAGACAGTACACACTGATCCTGAGAAGGTGGGCACAACACTGTAATAGACAAGGTATTGACGCCAAAAAACCCACACTCAGAGCAGGAATCAAATATTTTGAGAAATTGTTCTCAGAGGGGGTGGCAAAAACCACAATAAGCACGGTAAAATCGTTATTATCAACGTTCGTTATCGTGGGTGGGAAGCTCTTTGGAGAACATCCGTTGGTCAGCAGACTATTAAGGGGAATAGGGAACCTAAAACCCAGCTTCCCTAAGTACGAGGCAATCTGGGACCCCAGACAGCTGCTGACCTACCTACAGGGGTGGGGGCCCACCTACCTGCTGAGCGTGGATCGACTGAACAGGCGAACAACATGCCTGTTCCTCCTCGCAACGGGACAGAGGCTGCAGGCACTGGGCCTGATGAAAAGGGAGGACTTCAGCTGGGGCCAGAGCAGCTGCAAGCTGAGATATTCAACAAAAATGAAATTGAACGATCCAGTGCGAAATCCCTTGATCCTAACATTCCATGAGTTTGGGGTGAGTGAACTATGCATGTACTCACACCTAAAAACATATAATGGGAGAGGGGAACTGTCAGCACCAGACCCAGGGGTGTTCGCGACGACCAGAAGCCTGCATGTGGCGGCATCTCAGGAAACACTATCAAGATATGTGCGAACCACCATGATGGAGGCAGGGATTAACATGAGTCAATTCACACCTTATTCGTGTCGACACGCCTCCATGAGTGCCGCAGCCAGAAAACAGGTGCCACTAGCCACAATCATCCTAGCAGCAGGATGGACAGGTGAAACGACATTCAGACGGTTCTATAACCGCCCGTTGACCACAGGGGGAACCAGAGACTCTAACCTCATCCCAAACATTTGGGCCGAGGGGGAGGGAACCGGTTAGAACGAACAAACAAGGCTAGAAAACGGCACCCGGACAATGGGTTAGGGGCCGTTAGAACACACATATCCCAGGAAGCATGTAAACAGGCTCAAGAGCCACAGTTAAAAAGAAATAAAAGCACCATAGCAACAAAAATCGCTTTGTCTAATTTGCTTTAATTACCACTCAAACACAATAAACAAATGAAGGTACACTGCCACAATATAAAGTAGCAGCTAGGCCCTTGTGGCCTGATTACCATCATAATATAAAATTCTGCTATTTACATGCAGCAGTATATGAATTATTCAGGTTGGAGAGCTTACCTCGATCGGGCTATTGTGGTTAAATACTTCATTCGACCCCCGGTTCCATTTCCAAGGTCAAATTTTATATAAGATTAGTTAGCAGGTTCAAAAATATGGTTATGGCACACTGAGTTTTGGGAAGTTTTCCTATTGGAATACATCACTAGAAAGCAAAAAATTATATCTAATTTCCTGGATCTTCCTAGGACATTTAGTTGGGACCGGATTGAGTTAATTAACAGTGAATATTAGGAAATAATTCAGTAGTTACACCACATGGCTACAGATCTGCCCATCATAGAACTGTGTTGGTATAGCCATAAATCCCAAACAATAGAGGAACCTCCAGCCAACCATGGGGGTATATGCTGGGCTGTGGCCCACTCTTATACTTCCACTTGCCACTGGGGGGAGGTCCTGTGGGGACTGTTGTGCAACATGTAGATATATTTTTTGCATACCAATATATATATGCATAATACATAATTCACTGTGCTTATGCATCTGATGCATAATCACCACAAATATGGCTTGTCTTGCTGGTACAACATTAAGAAAAACCTACCTTAAATATTATTGTATTTGATTTATTTTATTGTTGTGACAGCATATATACATATACACGCATATACACACATATACATATATTAATAAACACTTTATCGCATTTAAAACGGTATGTATAGCCTCCCAGCTTCCCGGTTCCGAGCCTCGCTCCACCACATCCCAAATATTTGAATAGAAGTAAAAAGTAATAAACAAAAGTGAAATAAATCAAATATGAATGCCAACCACTCACCAAATATGTGTATTATAATAACATTATAATTATATAAATAACGGAGCTCATATACAGGTTGTATTGCATTTATTATTGTCCGTACTTGTTATTTGTTGAATTGGAGTCGCGCGCCAACCTCCTTTGGCACGCGCGCCTATGGGGCGCCACCTGTATTGCGCCATATTGGATTCACTTCCCACTGAATTTCGATTGAAGCAGACGTGTGTGTCGAGAGCTCATGATGTATTGCGATTTGTGTGGTGCGTCGCACAAGACTAACAAATGCAAAAAGAAAGGGCGGAAAGGAAAGAAGTTGGTATCGACGAGAGTTACGTGCTTCATCTCGACAAACAGGTGATAGTTTGAAAGACTCGAGGGAGAGTTCACCAGAAATTCTGAATAGAATGTCGTCACTAACGTTGGACGAACAGGAGACTTCACTTTTGAAAGAGATAAAGGATATGGAGTTGGAGGAGCGAGTGCTAGAGTTGCAAGAGAAGCGAACACTCATGAGAAGACGACGGTTGGAACGGCAACAAGCTGGCGGGGACGAGTTGGTGAAGGGGACGACGACTGCGGCGGTGACCTCGACAGAGCGAGCAGAAGCGGCCATGACAGACGAATGGCCGCCGGCAGTGGTAGCCGGTGCAGGTGTCGGGGCTGCAGTGAGCGGGAAGGACGAACACTCAAGCTACGGTGTGTCGAAACCTCGACACAGGTCGCGAACAAGGCGGAGGCGGCGAACGCTGTCTGACTCGAGGAGTCGAAGCAGCAGTAGTAGTCGACGACTTCGAAGTAAGTGGAGTATCAGACGGTTTGCTGTATTAGGGAAAGAAGTAAAAAAGCTAAATTGTTATGAACTACTCACGGCCTCAATTAGGTGGTGCCTAGATATACAAGGCTTGACTACTGCAGACTATCGTTCTTTTCTTGAGCATATATGCTTTATGGCTTCAAGGGCTCGACAAAATGATTTCATTGACTCGACACATGTTGAGTACGACAAAGACGTTCGTAAGCTAGCAGAAATACAAGGGTTTGCAGCATTCGGTAGCAGTAATACAGGCCTTTGCATGTACCACTATGGCATGCACAACATGCGGTCGAAAAAACAGTCGAGTAATGTGTGTAGAACTACAGCTTATACAAAAGAAGGTAAGACTGGATGTTTCAAATGGAATAAAGACGGTGGCTGCAGTAGGAGTGATGACAATTGTAATTATGGTCATTGGTGCATGAAATGGGGCAGCAAGAGCCATAAAAAGATTAACTGTACTAAAGACTGACGAGTTAGGTCAATTGTCAAGCCTGCAAATATAAAGGGGAATAGGTCTGTAATACATGACAAATTGACGAAAAGCAGTGATAATATTGTTATGTCTAATATTAACCCCATGTTAGTCATTGAAAGTGCAGCAAATAATAATGTGCCGGTGCCTTGTATGAACGACAATACTATAAGACGAAGTCCTGAAGTCATACACTTGGAGCAGCATAGTCTTGGTAGCGAATTGCATGATAAGCATGAAGTTAATTACTCGCGTCCAATTGTTAGGGAGGTTACATGTGCGGTGTCCGCGAATGAAGTAGTGGGCGTGCCTGACCGGGTTCAAAATACACTGAGCGTGCAATTAACTAATTGTATTCAAGTAGAGCCAAAAGGTGCGAGCCAAGTTAACTATAATACCCCCAATGTCATAGCGAATGAAGTTGCATGTGCTAGTGATACCCAGGCAGTAGGTCAAAACATAATAAGTAAGCAAATAAATGAAAATTATGCTATTAATTCTGAGGTATCACAATTAAATAGTCAAGTCGGCAGAATATGGCAATGTTGGATTAATCATGAGAGTAATAATGAAAATGACATGTTATATGTTGAGACAATAATGGAAGAATACAATTGTTGGAATTTCTATATTAAGGAACATCCCCACAGTAAACCAGTTGTAGTTTGTGTTGATATTGACTGTGTAAACGGTAGATGCAAATGTATGCATTATATAGCAGGCAATCAGATGCAGCTTAGGCTGTGTCGGTTCATTTGTGAGATGTTTATAAGAGGGGATACCGATCCTGACTGGGTTTATATTTTGTGGGGGGTGGTTTTTGGCTTCCACGTTACCAATATCGACTGTACAGTAGAATATGAACCTGCATTTAAAAAAATCGGTAACACGCTTTATCGAGACATTATTACGCAAAAGTTGTTGTTAGAGTTGAACCAGCAGATAATTATTTTAACAGATAAAACACCTCAATGCGTTCACAATATTTTTTGTATCCCTAAAGAAAGTGGGGGACGAGGAATAGTGGATTGCAGTAGGCCAAAAGATAAATCTATTAATAATTACACGGAAAAGGTAGCTTTGAAGTTTAATTATAGGAGTGTAGATGATGTGATAGATAATATGGAGCAGGGAGACTATTTGGCTACTGTAGATTTAAAAGATGCATATCGTGCTATTCCTATCCACCCGGTAGACAGACCTAGGCAGGGCCTGATTTGGGATTTTGGAGATAAAAGGGGGCCTGTATACCTTTTGGACAATAGGCTTTGTATGGGATTATCATCAAGCCCCTTTGTTTTTTCGAAAGTTTCGGATTTCATAGGGAGATGTGCAGTTAGAGCGGGAGTGAGTCGTATAGTGAATTACAAGGATACTGTAATTTTGCAAAATAAATTGATTAATCTTCTTCGAAGGCTAGGTTTCGACATAAGTTATAAGAAGTTAATTAGTCCCAATACGAAGATTAGATTTTGGGAATATTAGTGGATTCGGTAAAGCTAGAGTTGACGCTTCCTAAAGATAAGTTGGATAAATTAAGTGCTACTTTGGAGGCCTTCAAAGGGAAAAAGAAGGAAACGAGGAAAAACCTTGAAGTTTTCCTCGATTATTAATTATCTAAGTGGCCTTAATTATTTTCTTAAGAGAAATGGAGCAGTACCCATTGATTATACAGACTTTGTAATTTCTTCTACGTTGCGAGGGATTCGAAGGGAGCTTGGGGATGTACCTAAGCAGGCCATGCCATTGTCACCAAATATGTTGAAGTGTATTTTTTCTCAGTTGTCGACTAGCTCGGGTCATATTGCTTGGCGTGCGGCCATCCTGTGTAGCTTTAGGGGATTGCTGAGGAAGTCGAATGTAACTTATTCAAGAGCCATGCTCCGTAGGAAGGACTTTAAAATCTACCCATGGGGGATGATTTTGAAAGTTCGTAATTCAAAGACAATTCAGTTCTCAGAAAGATCATTAATCATTCCTATAGCTCGTTGTGTAGAGTTGGAGTTATGTGCAGTCCATTGGACTGAAAAACATTTTGAGGATAGGCCGGCCGCAGAGGATGATTGGGCTTTTTTGTTGCCAGATAGTAAGGGAGGTAATTTCCCTTTATCCTATGAAATTTACCAGTCGACACTAAGAATATTTGTGAGTCGAGTTGGGTTAGATGTTGAATTATTGTCATCTCACTCTTTACGAAGAGGTGGATGCACGTATTTGTCAATGTGTGGAGCCTCATTGGAGGAGATACGTACAAGAGGAGACTGGAGTAGCAATGCAGTTTTTGAGTATATAAAAACACCATTGACTACAAGGATAATGAATGACATGAGAGTGGCAGCAAGGTTAGCTGATGAAGTTAATTGAGTTGGGTTGGGGACCTGGTAGGTTTTGGGCATATTTGTCAGTCCTGCCAGAGACTAATAAAACTAGTACTCAGCCCAACTCATGTTTGTTACCTTTCTGTCGCAGTGACCTTAATGTGTATTATAATAACATTATAATTATATAAATAACGGAGCTCACATACAGGTTGTATTGCATTTATTATTGTCCGTACTTGTTATTTGTTGAATTGGAGTTGCGCGCCAACCTCCTTTGGCATGCGCGCCTATGGGGCGCTACCTGTATTGCACCATATTGGATTCACTTCCCACTGAATTTCGATTTTGTTGGTGGGCATATTTATCAGTCCTGCCAGAGACTAATAAAACTAGTACTCAGCCCAACTCATGTTTGTTACCTTTCTGTCGCAGTGACCTTTATATGTTTATATATGGATACAGTACAACCCCATTAAACCAAGCTCGGTTAAACCAAATGTTCGGTTAATCCTAACTTTTTTTGGCAGCCCGCAAAATACTACCATTTATCATATAAAAAAGTTGGTTAAACCACAGTCGTTTAATCCAAATTATCAGTTAATCCAAACAGAATTTCATGCCCAGGCCACTTCCGGTGCAGTTAAACCAAACTTTCATGTGGTTATAAGCTCACCTGAGATCCCACCGACTTTTTTATATGATAAATGGTAGTATTTTGAAGGGACCCTAGACATTTGTTTGGATTAACCGATCGTTCGGTATAACTGAGCTTGGTTTAACGGGGTTATACTGTATATACATAAAAAACAATAATCAAAGTGTCCAGATACATTGTATATTACATGTGCAATACACTCTTACTCAAAGTCAACTTTCCCCGACTCTACTTTAACTGACTCTACTTTACCTGACTATTTTACCTGACTCTACTTTACTCGACCAGACTTAACCCGACCAGACTTTACCCGACTCTACTTTACCTGACTCTACATGACTGACTCTACTTTAATCGACACGACTTTATCCGACACGACTTTACCCGACTTTACCTGACTCTAGTTTACCCAACTCTACTTTCCCCGACTCTACTTTCCCTGACTCTACTCTAACCAACTGTACTTTACCCGACTCTACTTTACCCGACTCTACTCTACCCGACTCCACTTTACCCAACCTGACTTTACCTGACATGATTTTACCCGACTTGACTTCACCCGACTTGATGTTACCCGACCTGAATTTGCCCGACCTGACTTTGCCCGACATGACTTTGCCTGACCTGACTTGACCTGACCTGACATTACCTGACCTGACATTATCCAACATGACATTACCCGACCTGACTTGACCCGCCTGACTTGACCATACCTGACTGGACCCGACCTGACTTCCCCGACCTGACTTCACCCGACCTGACTGGACCCGACCTGACTGGACCCGACCTGGCATATATACATATATATATGGATATAGATATAAATATACATGTACACATACATATGTGTATACATATAAATATACATATACCTATGTGTATATACATATATAAATATGACATATGCACTTATGTATATATATGTCTATATATACATGCATTCACATCTACATATATGTACATTTATATACATATGGAGACCTATATATATGACTACATAAATGTATATATATATATGTTAATACATACTGTATTTAGAGATGACTGCATTACATATTGTAGAGTGGTCCTCCATTTGTCACTGGTACGTTAACACATGTGTAGTCTGTTTCACTCTTAGACTTATTGCACCAATGCAAGGGGCCTAAGCTCTGACACTTTCACCCTCAGATTTTAACCAAACACTGCCATTACCCTAAATAATATTCCATTTATATTTTATTAATATTATTTTTGATTATGCATGTACATGTACACCTACACATACTTATAACGTTATATGTATATAACCGCAACAACCCCCTCCGCAATATTATATATAATTACTACATAATATTGCAATATCAGTTGAAGAATAACTTACCAGTGTTCTTAAATGTAGGGATAACTGTGTCAAATCCATCACAATAGTAATCCATTTGCAAGTAACAAGTTGACTGTTGTGTAGCGTGTGCCTTCAGAAATATGTGTGTGCAGTGCACTGTGGCACAGACCCTTATAAACCAAATCCAATCCACTGTCACACCTGTAACACATTCACAGTCAGTGAGTGAAGCTGTCAGTGGAGGTGCAGCCCAGAGCACCATTAGGTAACATGAGGTGTGAAAGCTTTCCTTGGCAGTTTTTGGTTAAAATCTGAGTCTTAATGGGGCTGTCACAATACGACGTTTCAGGCCAACGCGGGTCGACGCATGCCGACGTGTTGGGTTTTTCGGTGAAACGTTGGTACACGTCCGGTACGTTAACGGTATGTTACCGGGGCGTTTCCGGCGCGTCGGTACATAGCAATGTGTGTACCGGCACATCGGCGGCCGTCGGCGCGCATCGGTCCGCGGAGAAAGTTTTGTGCTTGCACAAAACTTTCGACGGGCCGCAACGCGCAGCAGCGTGTTGGCGGGTGCGTTACGGACGCGTAAGCAACACGTCGAACCCGTTATCGGCGCGCCGGCGGAATGCTGGCAGGACGTTGATCAACGTCGGTTAACGTTGGCATTTGTTTCGCCATATTGCGAGCGTTCCGTCGGCGCGTCTGCAACGTCCTGCCAGCGGGTTCCCAGCATGCCATCAGCGTGTTATCGGCGCGTTATCGGCACTCCGCCAGCGTTTCTCAGCACGTTGGACGTGTTCCCGGTGCGCCTGGATGCGTTGGCAGCGGGTCTGGACGCGCTGCTGGCGTGGAGGCAGCGAGTTGGTATCGTACCAACTCGCTCCCTCCACGCCGTCAACGCGCCGACACTGCGCCGACAACACGCTGACAACACGATGGGAACCCGCTGGTGGGACATTGATACTTTCGTCCGCCGCGCGTCGACACACGTTCGCAGCGCGTTACTAACACGCTACTCACGCGCTGCGGTTTCGTCAAACTTTCTCCCAAGACGCCGAAAACTTGGACGTGTCCAGCGTGCTAGCAAATATTGTCCGCGTTGCCGGCATGCCGCACAACATGTTCCAATGTGACAGGGGTATAAAGTGTCAGAGCTTAGGCCCCTTGCAATAAGTCTGAGAGTGAAACAGACTACACATGTGTTAACTTACCAGACTACATATGGATTAACTTAGCAGTGACAAATGGAGGACCACTCTAAGATATGTGATGCAGTCATCTCTAAATACAATATGTATTTATATGCATGTATATATTCATGTATATATGTCTGCATAGGTATGTATACATATGTGTATATCTGTCTGCATATATATGTATATATATGTATAAGTATATGTATGTGTATGTATGTGTATGTATATATGTATATATACATGTATATGGATGTGTATGCATGTGTGCATGGGTATACATGTGTATGCATGTATATGTGTATGTATGCATATGTATGGGTATATATGTATATGTATGTATATATGTATATGTATGTATATGTATGTATATGTATGTATATGTATGTATATGTATGTATATATATGTATATGTATGTATATATATGTATATGTATGTATAGGTATATGTATAATATTTATAATAGTTATAGGGGGTTTGGGGTGGGAGGAGACGGCAGCCTATCGGCACTGGGAATCCCGGCTTCCCGGCACCAGGGTTCCCCACGCCGAGACTCCCGGCACCGGTCCTCAATTCAAATAATATAAATATCAATAAAATGTGATAACCAACAATAAAATAAATTAAATATAAATACAATAATATACAAGGTTAGTTGTACCAGCAAGAAATGCCATATTCGTGGGGATTATGAATCAGTTGCATAATTACAGTGTCGGGTCGGCTAAAGTCGGATCGGGTAAAGCCGGGTCGAGTAAAGTCGGGACAGGTAAAGTCATGTCGGCTAAAGTCGGGTCTGGTAAAGTTGGGTCCGGTAAAGTTGGGTCCGGTAAAGTCGTTGGTGTGTTTGTTTGTTTCCCGACCTCCCAGCACAAAAAAAGACATCGGTTATTTCGGGGTTGGGTAAAGTCGAGTCGGATGTAGTCAAGTCGGATAAAGTCGAGTCGGGTAAAGTCGAGTCGGGTAAAGTCGAGTTGGGTAAAGTAGAGTCGGGTAAAGTAGAGTTGGGTAAAGTAGAGTCAGTTAAAGTAGAGTCCGGTAAAGTTGGGTCAGATAAAGTAGAGTCGGGTAAAGTACAGTCGGGTAAAGTCGAGTCTGGTAAAGTCAAGTAGGGTAAAATTGTGTCGGGTAAAATTGTGTAGGGTAAAGCCAGGTCGGGTAAAGTCGAGTCGGCTAAAGTCGGGACTCTCGGCCTGCTGGCGCCGGGACTCTCGGCCTGCCGGCGCCGGGACTCTCGGCCTGATGGCACCGGGACTCTCAGCCTCCCAGCGCCAGGCCTCCCGGCACCGGCCTTCCCTTAAATAATATGAATAGAAATAAAAAGTGATAACCAACAATAAAATAAATCAAATACAATAAAGTTTTTCTTAATGTTGTACCAGCAAGACAAGCCATATTTGTGGTGATAATGCATCAGATGCATAATCACAGTTAATTATTTATTATGCATATATATATTGGTATGCAAAAAATATATCTAAATGATGTACAACAGTCCCCACAGGAACTCCCTCAGTGGCAAGTGGAAGTATATGAGTGGGCCACAGACCAGCATATACCCCCATGGTTGACTGAAGGTTCCTCTATTGTTTGGGAGTTATGGCTATACCAACACAGTACTATCATGGGCAGTTCTGTCCTGTAGCCATGTGTTGTAACTACTGAATTGTTTCCTAATATTCACTGTTAATTTACTCAATCCGGTCCCAACTAAATGTCCTAGAGATATTCAGGAAATTAGATATAAGTTTTTGCTTTCTAGTGATGTATTCCAATATGAAAACTTCCCAAAACTCAGTGTTCCACAACCATATTTGTGAACCTGCACCTTAATCCTATATGAAATTCGCCCTTGGAAATTGAACCGGTACTCGAATGAGGTACTTTAACCACCATAGCCCGAACGAGATAAGCTCTCCAACCTGTTATTATGGTATGAAAGGGCCACGAGGGGCCAGCGGCCCGCCCTAAGGCCATATAGGCCCACACGAGAAGCAACTGTATACCAGCATTTAAACAACTACAAACTATGACGAGAGCTCGGCCGACGCGACATCCAGTAGATGCTTTTTTTTTAAATAGCTTATATATATTATATATATATGATATAAATAATTGCACTATATGTGTATATGTATATTAAGCGGTTATTACTTGCAAGTTGCATGCATAGTATCATGTGTGTATGTATACATGTATGTATATATGCATTTATGTCTGTATATCTCTGTATATGTATTTCTGTATGTATTTCTGTATGTATTTCTGTACGTATTTCTGTATGCATTTATGTATGTACTTTCCTTCAGCGACCCCTGTGATCGGCGAGCTCCTGCCAAGTGCAAACAAATGCACATGAGGTCTGGTCTGGACATTGAAGACAGGTACTACTGTGTGTATGATGGACTGACACATAACACGTAGCAAGCTAACCATGAACCCGGCAGCTGAGTGGGTAAGCCATTGTGAACTGATCGAGGCATCGTGTATGTGGGTAAGCAACCAGGAAAATATGACGGCTCACTGTCATCTGTATTGACAGCCCTTGGCCGGATGCGGCCTGACGCTGGTTCCCGGTGTTCACGTCGGGCAGAGCGCAGGAACAAGTGGCCATGTCTGTTTCGGTAAATTTGCATATTCGTCATATTTTATCAATATCAGTAGCATGTTGCAGTTACTTTTGTGGTTGTTTAAAATAATATTCTGGTTGTTTAAAATGTATCCGTTGGACTGAGCGTTCTGTGCCGGTCCCATTCGTTGGCACCGGTGTCACGGAGGGATCACTCCACTATCCCTTATAAGTGTATGTTGACACATATTTGATTGTATGTTTTTACACTTTGTAAAAGTGATGGTTAAACGAAAATGGACAGAATACAAGTTAAACAATTCTCACCATGAATATGGCCTTTACTGCCGACATGGTGTAAAAACAACCACCGATCAACGAAACTTTATCCTATAGGCATTTGCATTGTGATGTTCAGACAGATCTGCACGTAGACTTGACGAAGTGGAGCGATGATCCGGTTTTGGTGCTATCACTAACAGTAATGGAGCACGCCGCTGGCTGCCGGCAGGAGCTCTCCAGTATCTGAGGCTCAGCTCGGGCTGTTGAACTTGTCAGGGTTTCTATCCATACTGGTATTTAACACTGTGTGTTTTGTCTTTGCAGATGACCACGATACCCAGCAGAAACCGCCTCGTATACCGCTCGTCCTCTGGGAGGCGCTCAGAAGCCAAGCATGTCAACAGGCCTTGAAAACTCGCGCTCGTCCTCAATGTGGTGATGAAGATTCCAGTTTCCTGCGTCACCTAAATGGTGATGACCGCTGAAGCCATCTTCTCCAGCGTCAAACAGTTTGGCATTAACGTTGCATTCGAATGTTTTTGAGTTTCTGTCATATATTTGGTTGAATATAGATAAATATATTAGGTTGGTCGTATATATCCATAGCATGGGCGGATCCATGAGTCGGACTAGCGGGAAGACAGTGAACACAGTGTTGGAAAACGGCTGTATTCGACGACCCTACACTGCCACTATAAACTGTGGATTTTTTTTTAGCTGCCGGGGGTGGAGGGTGGGGGCACGTGCCCCCACCCCTAAATCCTCCAATGCATATGTATATTAATATTATTAGCAGTTATTACCTGAGTGTGTACTACCTTAGTAAATTAGTTTGAAGTAACGTTGATTATAAATGGCTAATACCTCTATACCTTGTGGTATCGATTAGAGGACATAGTTATTTTGAGTGAAGCCCACAACCCTTCCCCAACATGCGTATTCTCAAAGTTAAAGCTGCATAGTCTGATGAAATATCAAATTTTCAAAACCAAACCAATTATCTAGATTTGATTTTACATATCTAACTTAGATACTGATGCACTTATTAAACATTTGTTTCTGCATAGAAGGCAATACTGAGTCAATTTAACAGAACCTGTTACTGCAGAAGTCTATAGTGTGAGAGTTTTGGCAAGCTTGCCAAAACTAATTTTCCATGTTTGCAGTCAAAATATCTAACAAGTTTACCATTTAAAATAAAAGTAACTTTGAACTAATGTAAAGTAGATACTAGTGATCGCTCTAATATATTTATCTCAGAAAAAAAATACAGAAATTCAAAACCATCAGACTATGCAACTTTAAGTGTTGGCGCTTTTATCTACACATCTGTTTGCATTCACTGATAGAGTCCGCTCACATTCGCATGTATTCACTAGTCTTCAGACAAGAGTAGGCCTACCATGTGCAATCACAGTGGGGTGGCGGGTGGGCGGGGCGGGGCGGGGGCGGGGGCGGGGCGGGCGGGGCGGGGGGCGGGCGGGGCGGGGGCGGGGCGGGCGGCGGGGCGGGGCGGGGCGGGGCGGGGCGGGGCGGGGCGGGGCGGGGCGGGGCGGGGCGGGGCGGGGCGGGGCGGGGCGGGGCGGGTAACCTCATTAGGTTTAGCGGCATGAGACAAGCGCCGCCCATCGGGACTGACGGCGGTAACCGATACAAGCATTCGTCAGCTGCCGGCGTACATTACGGCGCACAGGGCCCGTCCGTCGTCGGACGTGTGTGTTTAAAAATGGGGGAGCTCGCGCTAAAAAAGCGGCAGAGTGGGAGTGAAACACGACGAGGCTGCGTGGCAGTGTGCTGCGCTAACACTGTCGTCACAAGGTCACGTGTGCGCAGTGCTCCCGCGCCGTGCGCACCTCGCCGCACCTCGGGTGCGTCTACTGTCACCAAGGTGACAGCAGACGACACTCGGTGCAAACTGCTCCCCCCCACCCCCCTCTCCATCCCGCCCCCCCCCCTAGTGACTACATGCAAAGTGAATGCAAACGCCGTTTTAGTCAGTTCCATTTGCAGCAGACGGCACAATAAAGTTGTTAGTGTGTCAGGTTGAAAGGTCACGAGAAACCAGACCATGCCAGAGGTATCTGCTGCTTGTCAGTGTCCCGGGTCGAGATCACCCACTATCTGGAACCAGTAACCAGAGAATGTGAATAGTTTTGTGTCTAACCAGTCAGTCACAAGTCGCAGATACAAAGGATTGGTTTCCCCGTCTAGATTTATCAGTTTTAAATATTTTATTTATACGATTAGATTCGAAGTTTAGACCAAAGGTTCGTTTACAAATACAGCTGTTATTACAGTTATGTAAATAAGAAATGACAGGAGAATGAAATGCTTAGAACACGTTAATGTTGCTCATGTATAATTCAACATGTATTCTGTCGATTTCGGCTGACTTGAGACTCATGGCTGAGTGGGAGGTAAGTGAGTGACATTAGTAACTAATACTATAGTAGCGTGAACACGCATTCTCATACATGCATCAATATATTCTTAGCATAGATTCACTACTGGTCTAGGTAGGCACGACATGATTACTTGCTACATATTATGGATTTCAGTCAGAGCTTTCGGTAGAAGTGGCCAAGAACAAGAGTGACTTTACTTGTAGCACTCACACTTCTAGTCACATAGACATAGTGGGATGGTTTTGATTACTGCGACAGTTTGAAATGTTCTAATGCCCTCTTGAATTCCTCAATATAAGTTTCTTTATATGGTTCTATAAACACACAGTTTCGTTTATACTCGTAGTCCTTTTATAACATAACAGCAACCTTGCTTCTCAGTTGGGCCTTACAGGCTTTTGAGGAGATTTGCGATGATTTTCTGAATCTTAAGTTATATATATTTTTTAATATTAGTGCATATACAAAGGATATCGCCATTATAACATATGTAGCTATCCTTTTAACGAGGGACGATTGGACTATTTAGGATTGTCTTAGCGAGGTTCCAAACATCTAGGACACCATGTAAAAGTACAATGTCTGAACACTTTGACTTCTGGATACTGAATGCTTTATTCACGGTCCAGGGCTCTGAACCACTGGCTAAACTTTCCATGACATCATCTCATTAACAATAACATATTCCTTTGTTCTCTCTCAATGCCTGGATCCCATTATGCATCTCATTAGCATATATTACATCCCCCCTTCAAAGTATTTCTGAGATATGAAATGTTTCAAAATCACCATAGATACTGAGTTACATGTCTAGCATATAATAATAGAATAAAATATACAGGTACTTAACTTAACCCACAGGTTTAGCCAATGTCCAAGCACACTATGGAACTGAAGTCCTTTGAACTGTTTGGCTGCTTATCCTCCGCAATGACACATTGTCCATATTGACACAATATAAATACACAAAATGAATCTGAAAATAAACAATACTTAAACTAACATGCACATGTGTTCGTGTGTGCTGATATTTTGCGACTGAATAAAAAATCTAACCTGATCGCTGGTCTAATCACCCGAACTAACCTAGTTTGATTAGCCGCATTGTTTACATTCGGCTGCGCCGCTGGCACACTTTGTGCCTGCCCGCCTGGTTCGGGCTGCCTTCCTTCGGGCGCCCATATAATCTGAACTCTCTTCCTGTATAACATATTCCCTGACTCGTTCAAAATCTGATATTCTCTCCCTGACACACCCGTACGCCCCAAAATTAGCCCTTTCTTCCACTCTCCCGCATTATTTTTGTATTTGACACTGTCCCGAGTTCTCATAGGTTTGTGCGCCTTGCCGCATTTCTTGTCGTGAAAAACTTTCTGACTTCACTGCCTTTTCGGTGTCTCTGCTCTCTTCTGGTTTTGTGTTTCGGGTACTAAAATTTCTTCCGCCATCGGCAATCTCCCTCTCAGCTTTCTGCTCATGAGCAGCTGAGCCAGAGATGCCTTCAAGATGGGCAATGGAGTGTTCCTGTAATTCAACAAAGCTAACTGAAAGTCTGTCTTCATTTTTGAGCATTTTTTTAACATGTCTTTTACTGTTTGCGCAAATCTCTCCAATTGGCCATTGCTTCGGGGATACTGCGGACTAGAATATATGGCTTTAAAACCATAATGTTGTGCAAACTCTTTGTACTCGTGGCTCTTAAACTGCGAACCGTTGTCCGAAATGACCTGGTTTGGAATTCCGTGCCTAGCGAAATTATCCTGCATTGCCTCAATAACTGTGACAGACGACGTCTCCCTCAACAACGTCACCTCTGGATATTTCGTCTAATAATCCACAGTTATCAGGTAATTTTCATGATTTAGGTCAAATAAATCTGCTCCTACTTTGTCATAAGGCTGACAGGCTATCGGGTGGTTTATCAATGGCTTGTTATGAAAACTTTTCCGGTTGTTCTGACATGTGTCACAACGACTGACCTTTTCCTCAATTTGCTTGTTTATGTTAGGCCAGAACATGCAGTCATGTGCCAACTGTTTGGACTTAGTAACGTCCAAGTGCGTCTCGTGTAATGCTTCAATCATTACGCCGCGGAGCCCCGGAGGTACCACCACCCGATTGCCTTTCATGACTAGATTGTTCTCTACCGTTAACTCGTCTTTGTCTGGGATGTACTGTCTGAGAGACGGCAGTGTCTGTATGCGTGTAGTGTCCCACCCATTCTCAATGTGTGTGATTAACATGGACATGGATACATCATTTTCATATTTTCTGATAATTTTACTTAACAAACTTGATGATTGCATGTCCACTGCAGCAACGCTGAATGTGTCATCGTACAGGGTAGCGTGACCTACACTAGCACTATGTGCTCTGGATAAGGTGTCTGCAAAAAACATCAGAGAACCCTTCACATGACACAGCTGTATGTTGCAATTCTGCAAACGCATTCGCATTCTCTGCATTTTGGCCAAAAGTTTGTGAATTGGATTTTGCATTATCGCCACCAACGGTTTGTGGTCCGTTTGAATTTGAACTGTTTTGACAACGATATAGTCATGAAATCTCTGGCATCCGAAACATATGGCGAGCATTTCTTTTTCGATAGTGGCATAGCCACAGTGCGCTGAATTAAGCGCACAAGATGCGAGTGCGATTGGCTTGTTATCTTGCATTAACATGGTACCCAGACCTGACTGACAAGCATCTACTTGAATAACAATGGGTTTCTTGACATTGTAATACGACAGGAGCAGTTCTTAACTTTTCCTTCAATTTATCAAAAGCACCCTGCTGTTCGGTTTGCCAGTGCCACATGACATCCTTAGCACGGAGCGTGCGCAGTGGTTTGGCAATCTCGGACATGTTAGGTATGAACTTGTGCACATACACAACCATGCCCAGGAACCTTTGGACGCCTTGGCATGTCTACTATTGCTTGTATTCTGTCTAGATCAGGCTTCACACCTTGTTGGGTAAGTTGATGACCTACATACGTTACGGTGGTTTTGCATAACAGAGATTTTGTCTCGTTTTAATTTAAGATTTACTGACCTAGCTCGGTCCAACACTGCTCTGAGCCTGTCGTTGTGCTCCTCCACTGTTGAACCATATACCAAAATGTTGTCTGTGACTATACCGATACCGGGTAAATCGCCCATGACACGGTGCATTTCCTGAATAAAAATGTCACCAGCTGTTTTGATGCCAAAAGGCAGATGGGTGTACCTGTACCGGCCCCAAGGAGTGTTAAACGTGCACAGACGTGAACTTTCTTCATCTAATTCTATTTGCCAATACCCTGTCATTGCATCCAAAAGTGAGAAATATTTTGCATCTGCCGTCTTGGCAATGACTTCATCAATGGGTTTGCTAGGGAAAGGCCCTGTCTTGATAGCTTTGTTCAACTTAGTCGGATCCAGACAAATCCTTATCTTATTCTTTTTTTTACGATTGTTATATGATTAACCCACTCGGTAGGTTCATCCTGTTCAACAATTACACCCATTTCTACCACGCGATCAATCTTGCTTCGTACTTTACTCTGAATTGCATATGAGATCCTCCTTAAAATGTCTACAACAGGTTGTGCAGATGTATCAACATGAATGACAGCATTTGACTTGATAAGACCTAAACCCTGAAAAACGTGTTTGTATTCGCTTACCAGCTGCTCAGCTTGCACGCTGGGGTTGTCGTTTGGATTGGAAATGTTCGTCAGCACGCCGGAGTGCACCTCGTCGGCACCAACAAGTTCAATATCACACAAGCCTGTTTCCCCAAAATAGGCTGACAGTTCCGCACCACTTGGAACTTGAAGTTTCTGCCGTTGACCTCGATCGACGACTCACCGTCGGGAGTGATCCGATACTCCGAGAACGTCACCAACGAACACCGGGTGTTCACCAGCCACCCCAGCACAACTCTGTCGAAGATGTTCCTCGGAAGCATGTTTGCCTCTGACCCGGTGTCGAGCTTGAACTTGACAGGGCGACCGTTCACCAAGATGGTCGCATACCAGAGTTTGGCGTCTTGCTCGGCACGTGGTCGACAGCACCGACGAACAGATCCGTTGTCAAAACATTGACCTCCACCGGATCTGGGTCTTGCTCAGCATTGTAAGGGTCGAGCTCTTCCACGGTCAATTCGTTGACTCTGCCCAGTCTGCTCCGGCAGACCTTACCGAAGTGCCCGATCTTCTTGCAGGCTATGCAAGCTTTGCCTTTCGCTGGGCAGATTCCCCGTCGGTGTTCGTATCCGCAGTTTTTACAGCGGATCTTGAACTCTCCTGCACCAGTGCCACCAGAATTCCAAGATGGCAATTTCCAAGATGGCGGTGCAAACGGCCGGACCACCAGTGCACCGGTACATGCAGTAGCATATGTATTATGAAAATCTACTTCCTTAACTTCAACATCTGATTTGGTGTCCTCCAACAGATCCGAACGGAACTCACTCATTTCACACACGCTAACACACTTCTCAAGAGTTAAATCAGCCGTTTGCAGCAATTTCTTACATGGATTAACGTTCTTAACGCCAGCCACTATGCGATCACGCAAAAGCGATTCCCCCACCATACCATAATCGCAGTCTTTGACTTTGTCTCTTAAAACCGTAATGTACGTGGCCATATTTTCTGTAGCTTGATCATGCAAATTAAATCTGTATCTTGTGATGATTAAACTGCATTTACCAACACAATACGTCTGATGGGGCAGTCACACTATGACATGTTGGACCAACGTTGGACAACGCGTGCCAACGTGTTGGGTGTTTGGGTGAAATTTCGGGACGCGTCGTGACGTGTTACCGGCGCGTTACCGGCGCGTCGGTACACGTTGAGTGTGAAGCAACACGTCGGCGCGCGTCGGCCAGCGTCGAAAGTTTTTGTGCAAGCACAAAACTTTCGACGCTGGCCGACGGGTTGCGTAGTGTTACGGGCAGGACGTCGACACGCGTTACCAGCATGTAGCCGGCCCGCTAGTAGCGTGTTGAGAAACGTTGTTCAATGTCGTGGAATTTTCCCCCATCTGCGACGGGCCCGTCAACGCATCGTTAATACTACAGCTTTTCCCACGCATTCAACGCGCCGATAACGCGCCGGCAACCTGCCCATAACACGTCCATGACACGTTGATAACATGCTTGCAACCCGCTGACTTGGTTTAATGCGCGGCTGACCCACCGATAACACGCCAATAACACGTCGATCAAGCGTGGGAACCCGGCGCCACTTATTTGAAATTGGGTCAAGCAGACCAGGTTTTTTTGTTTTCCACCCGCGCAACACGTTGGCGGCGCGCCAATAAGATGCCAGCAACACGCTCCGCTGCGTCGAGTTTTCTCAAAACACGCCGAAAAGTTTGACATTTCTCGACGCGTTGAATAAATTTAGCACGTTGGCGGCACGCCGGAAAACATGTCGTAGTGTGACTGCACCATGAAAAGCTTCTGTGAGCGGTTCGATCTTGTCTCTGTCTGCGAGCTCGATGGACATATTGGCAAATACCTTTTGCGCATCTTCGCCAGCAATGTGAAGAAAGTTGCAGCATTGCACTCGTTCTGTCTTCATTATGATACCTGCTGCTGTGGCGTATATGTCATAAGCTCTGATCCATGATTTCCAGTTCGATCTCGCGTTGTTGCTTAGGACGAGTGGACCTGGTGGCCTGAGGCCCGGCAGTGTTTTGGCGGGCGGCATTGTTCCTCATCTGAGACCATGTAAAAGTACAACATCTGAACACTTTGACTTCTGGATACTGAATGCTTTATTCACCGTCCAGGGCTCTGAATCACCGGCTAAACTTTCCATGACGTCATCTCATTAACATATTCCTTTGTTCTCTCTCAATGCATGGATCCCATTATGCATCTCATTAGCATATATTACACACCATGCCTATAATGTGCCTGAGCTGCACATTTGTCTTTCCGGAGCGAACATCCTGTCTGGATCTCTCTACTGCAATCAATCTAACCTGCCTATCTGTGCGTGGGTCTGGTCACGTGAACGCGCTACTACACTCACCCCACTGGGAAGTTCTACATTTGTTTTCAGTCTTTTCTTTACATCCACACTTACAATTACAAATAACCAGGCTGTGTGCTTAGATACACAGGCTGGTGCACAAGCCACATAGCTTGTAAATGTACCTTATATTAAGTTATAACGGACACACTACCATCAGCTGCGATAGTCTCCTTTCATATTAAAGTATTATATTAGTCGTATCCAGTGGAATAAATAGCCGAACAACGTCATTAGTAATTTGGTGGGATTAAATTCCACAGAAAAAAAAATTTCCTTAACTTTTCCATTATATTAATTATAGGGAAAATGCGCCATGAAAAAGGGGTTTGTATGTACACACATTAATTGTCTCCGCCTCTTATATATCGGCACTCGAATATTTGGTCACCTCACTTTACGATATTTCACATATATTCCTGACATGAATATTCGCTATATCTTTTCATATTCGAGAAATATTAATTGCATTAAGCTACTTCAGACAAAAGTAAGATAAATTACAATATTCAACAGGATATATCCATTTTCAAAGATATACAGACACTCAAAACCATCGGATTGTGCAACTTTAACATGCGGATATGGCAGGGTAGCGCATGCCCGTCTTTAAAGCTGCATAGTCTGATGAAAACATTCAAATTTTCAAAACCAAAACAATTATCAGGATCTGATTCTACATATCTAAATTAGATTCTGATGCACTTATCAAACATCTGTGGCAACATAGAAGGGAATACTGAGGCAATTTAATAGAACCGGTTACTGCAGAAACCTATGGTGTCAGAGTTTTGGTGCGCTTGACATAATTAATTTCCCATGTTCACACTTTAAATATCTTGTAAGTTAGCCATTTAAAATTAAAGCTACTTCAAACTAAAGTAAGGTACATCATAACAATCAACCTAATGTATTTATCTCAGAAAATGACACAAACTCAAAACCATCGCACTATGAAACCTTAACCTCCGCACACAACCCTCCTCTGGCTACCCAGCTGTCATTGATGCAGATAAGTGATTCTGCTAACAGTGGTCAATGCGACGCGCCCTAGTCACCATAGCAACCTCCTGCTGGAACCGTATTGTTAACTAGCGGTATTTTACACGAACCCTAACTTCTGTGTGTGGAGGCCTGAAAGCACTAATGTATGATATTACTCAAGCGATGATCCGCTTACTGTATCTGCTTACTATATCTGCTTACTATATCTGTTCCAAGAAATATCAAACCAACAGAAATTAAGTGTGGTAAAGTCTAGTAGGGAGGGGTGGCTGGCTCCTCCTGCTGTGCTGTCTCCAGGTCATCTGCCTGCCACACCCCCTGCCCAGCTCTTTTATTCAGATTCAACATTCAAAATACAGGTACAGTTGCTGGGAGTCTCCTCAGTCAGAGAGTGTCACATGGCATTTCATTGGCTGAACCCCTCCAGTCAGTGGTGGGGGGTGGGGTGGGGGGCCAACCCACCCACCCCAAGTCAGATACATATTTTCCCATCAAGTTCACCAATTACACTTATATGGGAATATCAACTCTGTTTATATTTACATAACACCCGTGGTCACCAGTCCCTTAGATTGGGACAACTCCAAAATAGTAGGAGTTTCTACATGCCTTACTTTGAGAATTAGATATTTTATAATCTTTTAGTTCAGCAAACTGCCACCAGGTGGGGCAGGGAGGGCTCACCACACACACACACACACACACTCCTCCCACCTCCAGCCTGACACCTGGCTTTGGCAGGTCCTGCAAACACTCACACACACACACAACCCCCATGCATTGTCACCTGTGTCCTAACACTCCCTCAGATACTGGCATCTGTAAGTCATACCATAACAATAACAAGCACACAGAAATTCTTGACTTAATTATTATACCCATTCTGTGGCATTCTTCACAGACTATTTGTCTGGGTGAAGAAACCAGTCTGCATCAACTGTATATGCTGCCCTTAGTTTCAGCATTTACCTCCTTTCATACAATATATAATACCAACAGACTTCAATTCAGGAATACATGTAAATAAACCAATACAGTAATAATTTTCCAGAGTTCTTATCTCCAGTGGTTATATTTGATGTAGAACCTTAGAACAATCTGATATTAATTATCATTTCACTTAATATACATAATCTACCATGGTTTCACAACTTGGTTTGAATATTATGCACATGTATTTAGCAACATGATAGAATGAATTAGGTATTATTAGAGAGGTTTTATAGTGGTACTTATATAATTTTAATATTATTATAATGACTTTATAGAAATAACTGGATGATTTAAATATGATTAAAACAGTTTTCTCAATGCTTCACATATGAGTTTTATGAAAAGGAGATATTTTAGAATATATTTTAACTATTATTTATTTATGAACCAGACCTAAAAAGTCGGAATATTTTACATCGATTATCGCCCCTAGTTATTCCGTCTGTTCAGGATTCTTAAGCCTGGGCAGCGGAAAACTACCTGAAAAATATTCTAATTTGGCACCTCCTTTACTCCTTCTCCTAATTGTTCCTGGACCCTATATATGTGACCATTCCATTGGTCTGGGTCTTCTTACTTTGGACCCAGTTATCCTTATATGGACGTGCAAGCGACCCCAGCGACCCACTCTTCGTGCAGTCAAGCTCTGCTTACCATGCCTGATGGACTCTTCACACCATAACACCTGGAGGGTATCTCTATCACTTGTGACTCACCGTGCAAGTAGTTCCCTCCCTTGGGGATTGTATATGTATTCGCACTTGGTTGTTGGTACTCACAACAACTTAGTCTCCTAGGTTGTCTGACTACCGGTGCATCCCAACCTTTTTGCGCCCCTAGTACGGGTGCCGCAGTGCCCGATATCCAACTCAGTTTTGGAATACCATCAATTCCTTTTGCACCTTACGTGAATCTAAAGCTTCACCTCAGCTTTGACTCCTAAGAGCCCCTCCAGTATTCAGCTGTGATGTCCCTGCTCATGGTACACACAGCTCACTTGCCCCCTGAGTGACACCTCTGAGTACCACATGCCCCATATTTCCCTTTCACTTATCGGCCCTGTTTACATCCAATTATTGACTCTGCCTCGCAATTGCTTCCCGCTTACTTCCGGTTATATTTAAGAGAAAGAGAAGAACAAAAAAAAAAATGGATCGATGTTTGATCCTGACCACAACTGTAAAAATTTTGGATTACACACATTAGCCCCCCAAGCCTAAGCCTGGATACTAAGCTTAGTTCTAATTCTACCTACAAGGTTGCAGGAGAGTAAACCTGGCTGATGACGAGCTTTCGCCTCTCACCAACTGGTAGGAATTAGTGGTGGACCACGACGGCTTTGTCAATTCTGGTGAGTTTTTTGTTGTTGCTTGCATTGTTGACAACGAACTGCATATTTTCTGATTCGAACAGGTACTCAGGAGGAGGCGTCCAGTGCCAATATTGTGCTATTTTAATTGTGTTATTTGCTGTTGGGATTTGTTGTTGGTGGATAACATGTTTTTTTGTGGTCAGACTTCTGATATATAGGCCTAATTCCCTTCATTTTGAAGTCAGACTTCTGATATATAGGCCTAATTCCGTTCATTTTGCAGTAGCTGGCCGAAGTCAGACTTTCAATAACCGACGCATCCAAAGAATTCCAGCGTGGGGGCCCCGCCCTCTGCGGGCCCGGTTGTGACTACCGGTGTTTTCTACGCGATTCGATTTGCATGCTCTAGCTTGCGTGCTGGACGGGTGGGAGCGGGCAGCTAAAAGGACCTGGAGACCATTTGGTCTGTACTGAGATAGGTAGAGGCTCGCCAAACTGTCTGCTCCTCTATCGGCCCAGTTCGTTTTCAACTTGACTTAGAAGCGTACATGCACGTGAGGACCCCACTGACCGCGGGTAGCGGTTCCTACCGCGTTTAGTTGGTAGAAATGGGGCTAGATCTATACACAAGCCTCCAAGGGGTGCCACGTGCAAAAGGACCAAGTTGGATGAAAAATGTCAGAACCTTTATCGGCCACTTCGGACTACGAGATTGTAGCTGAGGCACCAGTCTTCGGCAGCGGGGCCCGGCGCACCGGCAGTAGACGCAGCACAAAGCTGCCCGAGTCCGTGTAGTGGAGGACGACAAAGAACGGTGCTGCAACATCGTAGTTAGCCTGGGCCGCGTTCAGGGTCCGTCTCGGAGGCGCTTCAGAGATGGCCCTGACGTCACGCTAGTCTGAACGGCAAAAGCAGTTTGTTGTCTCAAAAATGGCCGCCCCCATAGGCGGCGGGCATTTGCAATGGAAAAGCTATGCTGTGATTGGCTGAAACCACTGTATACGGCGGCCATTTTCGACGCGCTTTTTGTCTCCTATCTGAAAAGGGAGGCGTCTCCGAGATGCACCCTGAACAAAAATAGGCCACAAAGCATTGCAGAGACATCTCCGTGGCGCCTCCAAGACGCACCCTGAATGCGGTCCTGGTCCCCTGACCTTTCTTTTTCCAGACGCCGTGCGACCACTATTTCTGTTTCAAAGGCCTGGCACAGAGGTGAAAGAGTTTTCTGCTATTATCGCCCAGCTTCACATCGTCACAATCTCTTTAGTCTCTGCCCGACTGCCGACTTTGCGCACTGCATACACTAAACAGATTACTTTTCTAGTATAGGCCTACCTGTTGAAAATGTATTGACTTATGAAATTAGATGACAAGTTCCCAATGAACATTGGTAAAGTATTTTGAAAGCCAAAGGGCTTCGCTTCATTGGAAGTGTCATCCTGTACCTGCACATTAATCTGGATGTTTTCAAATGGAATAAATAGTGGACTCTCTGTTGTAGATTTAATCGATGGATGACATTCTATGACAATGCATATTATATTATCTATGCTCCATTTTGTATGGTCATAACCATGAGCAACATTAGAAGCTTTACTCATAGGGATAGCTGTAAAAGCCCGTACAGTTTGGCAATGCCAAGACTATGTTTGAACAAATAGTAATATTCTTTTAAAGCTAACTTCAGTTATCCCTGTAGCTCATAGGGGACACAAGCTAACATTCCAAAGGAACTTATCTCATCCACCAGTAGTTGGTCCAGAGCTGAAACTGTAGGAGAGGCAAAATTGCAGCAAGTTTGTTCTAAATAAGCACACAAAAGGCAAAAAGAATCTTTAAAAAACTGACTTTTTTAAAGTTAATGTGTGCAGCCTTAATCTGGGATATTAAGCAATCGATACATGTAGGGATGGACATGGACAGGCTGCAGGGGTCATTGATTCACGTCACTTCTATGTGGATGCATGCGAGTATGGCTCCTACATGGACAAGGCGTACGGCAGTTGTGACAAGGCCATATGAGGAGAAGGGCCTTAAGTCGTTCAAAATGGGGGATTAAGAGCTGTTGACCCTCCATTTTAATTTGGATAATACTCAAGTGAAGGAAGGGAGAAAACAAGTCAAGCCATCATTTGGGGGTAAGGGCTATGATGGGTGTTTGGGTAAGACTTGTTACGTGTTCAACTATAACAAACATGGCTGCTAGCTTAAAGAAAGGTGATTACTACTATACTAGCACAAGTGCATAGTTTGTAAATCTTCAGAATATGCCACACTTAAGGCTCAGCTGGCCGCTGAGGTTGGATCCAATATGGTGGTGGAGAAAGCAGTTGGCATTATCAGTAATGAAGGGACCGGAACAACCGGTGGCAACACCAAAATATGTAACCCCTCAGGTGTTCCGATGGGAAATATTGTAGACAATTATGTTTATATTGATGACTGCTCTTTGAATTGTGTTTTTGATGATATGGAAACTGTTTTTGAGTGTAAGCTTGGTTTGGGTCCTAGGTTGTTGATCCACACTATGATAGTTCTTACTCACAGGAGAACTACTCCTTCATCACTAGGGTGCTAAAATATTCCGATAAAATGCATTGGTGGAGAATGTGAAATGGTCTATAAAGGAATACAAATGGTCTATTAATGTAAATGATGTATAGGGCCAGGTGCATGAATGTATATATGTAGTTGCTGGTGACTCTTTACTTGCAGTCAATAGTCATTGTGTATTAGGTAGATAGTGTGAAAGGGGCACTACTGTTAGTGTGCAAGGAGCTCAAGAACTCTACTCACTACCCCCTCCCCACCAACTGTTAGTCACGGATCACCACACACACACAGCAGGCAGGTACAGGCCAAGCAGCCACACCGCATGGTGGTGGTGGGTAGATCACAGTGGCCATGGTGACACAAGAATGCTTACTGTTCATTGGTGGAACTAGAAATGCTTGTTGCTGATTGGAGATAGTAGTCAGGTGGCATGCCATATCAGATCCATGTACCACTATATAATAATAAACCTGAGGGTGCAAACTCTCACTCTACTTTCACTCTTTATACTCTTCCTTTCTCTTCTTGCCTTTATTGATTTCATATAGCCTGCCTACACAAACCACATATGCCAGCCGTCGACTTTAGAAGGTGATGTGCGCAGGGCGATAGCTGACCATGTTATGGCTGAAATTGCTGCTGGTTTGGTTTCTGGCATTGATAAACCTTGTGTGTGTACACCCATTTGTCTTGGTGCCTAAGGATCATGACAAGTTTAGAGCAATTGTAGATTGCTAGAGTCCCACCAGGTTCTGTGTCAATGAGCACACCCACATCTGTAAAACCAATTTGGTAGAAATGGTCACTCGGCTACTGCTGGAGGGGAATTTTATGTATACGGTAGACATCTAATTCTATAAGGCAATAAGTATTCACCCGGCTTGCTGATAACGCCAGGCCTTAAGCTGGGATTCTGCAGAGGGAAAGGTTCACCTCAGGGACAACATATTCTCTGTTGGCTGACCAGCAG
This sequence comes from Branchipolynoe longqiensis, assembly GCA_030323885.1. NCBI lineage: Eukaryota > Metazoa > Annelida > Polychaeta > Phyllodocida > Polynoidae > Branchipolynoe > Branchipolynoe longqiensis. The sequence goes on along the minus strand of CM059196.1, from coordinate 27,577,470 downwards.
TCCCTATGTGCTCTCTGAAAGAAGCAATTTTCTTGTTAGGTGCATGGTATCTTGTTAGGTGCACAATCAGGGGCGGCGGAAACATCATTCTGGCACATGGAGAGGTCCTCTTGTGAGATTGGGGTAGCATGGGTCGCAGTCCAGAGGCAAAGCAGTGATCGTTTTGGGGTCCTCGCAGGGAGAGGTGCAGCCCCACCGGCTTGTTAAAAATCTGTGTTGGATCATTTTGGAATAGGGCCTTTGTCTAATGATTTCTTCGAATAACATGCTAACTTCGCGTGTGTTACCACAATTGGGCAGTATCTGCACACGTGCTCGCTGCTGTGCTCCTGAGCCATGGGACTCCCCGTTTTGTGCTTTAGTACAGCTATCTGGGTTACGGTTCCACATGGGGCAGGGAATGCCCATCGCTATGTACCCGGCTTTATGTCCCCACCTCTAAGTGTGGCTTCTCAACACTTGTTCTCATGGGTTGCTTAGGAACCTGTCCTCAAGACAGTGTTGTGGGAGTAACAACAGAAGCCACTGCAGTTATGACTATGAGAAATACTCCTAATATCACTCATTGATATGAAGTTACTCAAACTAACATAACTCATTTCCTACAATATGTCATCCAACATCATTAAGAAAATAAGATCTCAACATGTTAGAGTGTCTATTCCATTGTTTAAATAATGTATATGATTTGTAATACAATACACTGTATGTGAAGTGGAGTGGACTTTTTTCCAAGAAGAAATCTAATTATACAATTTGGACTCAGATCATCCCATTAAATATCACTTTCACAATATATTCTGAATGAAATCAGAATCCAGAATAATTCAGTGACATATTTGCAACATAATCAAGTAATATATCTTGCATTATAAATGATTTTCTCTGTGCATGCACTGCACTGAAATGTCCATTTTGCTAATGACATTGTTTTGATTGTTGCCAAAAAAAGTGAGTGATAATAGCACAAAACTCAGGTACCTCTGTGCCTGGCCTTTGAAACGACCACAGTGGCAACCTCTGTTGAAACAAAGCCCAGGGGACCAGGCTAACTGGAACCTGACTACATCCCGTCACCCAAGGTTATGGTTACGGTTATGGTTAGTGTTGGGTGGGGGTTAGGGTTAGCCATAAAGACTGTTTCATCTTACGTGACTACCGCCGTAAGCGCTCTGGCTATTCATATGTCCCGTACAAATATTCACTGCCTAAAAAAAGACTGTCATTCACACTATTCACGCGTGACCTAATTCGGCATCAGAACGAGGCTGAGTATGCGTCGGGTATTGGAAATTGCCATAAGACACTGCTGTGTGCCAATGTGTATGAACTACTACAGAAATTAAAGGAGTAAAATTTGAAGATATTCACTTTTGAAACTATCATATTCATTTTTGCATGGCCTCGGTCTGGTTTCAACATGGCCGTGACGTGAATATTGTGAATTGACTGATTGAGTCAACTGAAATATTGAATTTCAAATTGATTAATACTTGTTACATTATACACAATGCACGCTCCCTTCCTCATTAATTGGAACATTAAGAACAGACCTTACTGTCTCTCTTGGTATTTTAACACATACACTATTGGTTAGCTGATTAACCTCATAGCTGCCGTTCTTGTACGACTATGGCACCGCGAAAGTGGAAGTGAGTGTTTTGTGAGTGGCCGTGTCCCGCTAAAATGACCCGCCTAGCATTGTTCAACGCAGACACCAATCACCAGGTGGCAGCACCCACTCATAAATGTATCAACGGCTCTTTACGCCGCCGCCGCTGCATCTCTTCCAGCACGTTGACAGAAATGCCGCCTGCACTATGTTCGTATCTGGGGCCCGTTATATGACCTGGCCTCCGACGTCAAACCACCATATTATATTGCCACCATGTTGTGTTGTATCCCCTTTCGAATGTACCTTTCATTTAATCAGAATTTAATCAGAAGTCGCTATATAATGGGAATTCGCTTATAAACCGCTAACGGAGATCGTTCAGAGAGTAATTTAACTGTTACATAATTAAAAGATATTGAATGACTGGGGGTACCTTCGGAAAGTTCTCTTGTTCACGTAGTATACCCAAAAGTGCAAGTAATAGGTACGGCTACTGACATTCAACTGACAAATTCCCATCCATTTGGAACAATGTCGTCGAAACATATATTGCATTTGGTATGGTGGCCGGGCCGGCTGCTTGCCGTGATCCTTATTATGATAGTAATCAGGCCACGAGGGCCAGCCTCTACTGGATGTCGCGTCGGTCGAGCTCTCGTCACTTTTGGATTAGCTATCGAGAGAAGCAGGAGTCATGCACCGGCGCGGTTGCAGGTACAGGGGGCCAGGGGCCCCTTCTGACGGGTTTTAGACGATAGGATATCAGCGGGTAGGCTTGACCACCAGACTCTGCGTTGCGCACGGTCATTCGGTTACGGAGGCTAGGACATTATCAAGGCATGATAACTTGTCTGGTAAGTATGTGACGCCCACGGGCTGCCACCGCTAAGGTCGAGCGAGGGCCTACGGGCCAGGCCTTACGGGCAGCCTTCGGGCCAAGGTCTTCGGGCCAGGCCTACGGGCCATGCCTTACGGGCTAGGCCTACGGGCCAGACCTACGGGTCTTCTACCTTCTGTGGTAGCGCACGATTCAGGCTCGCCTGTTCCTGGAGGAGTATGACAATGTTAGGTGATAGCACGACATTGTCGACAGGCTTAGCTGGCGGGCCCCGCCCGCGCCCTGAGCCTCCCCCCCCACCACCCCAGGAGCGGGGTATGGGGGTAGGCGCGGGGTCATCGAGCGGTCCGACATGGAGGCACGACTAACAGTGGGCCGCCTCAACCAGGAGAGGCCGTTGCGGCCAAAATCAGGGGCAAGGGCGAAACTAATTATGAACGAATGAGCGTAGGCGATACGATAGTGGCCAGGCTAACGGCTCATTCCACCATGGCGCACCCACATCTCACGCACGCCCTCCGTCATACCCCCACGGGGTTTACCCTAGCCACAGCAAAGGGAACGGGCCGCTAGTCATACTGACAGAGTTCATTGAACGAGCGGGACAAGGAAAAGGATGGGATTCACCATCTGAGGCACTGTATGTACCCCTGCCACATTGAGTCGACACCAATCAGAGGACAGACAGGAGACTACGGGCCACAGGACGGAGACGCCAAACACAGGACGAACTCCACAACCCGGCGGCCGCCGGGAAGCCACTACCTCCCCAGATACGGTTATCCAGACGGACAGCAGCGGGAGGAGGCTGGTACTAGCAGCTACTTCACTACCTACACACCACCCCCGTGGGAAGGACTACACAGGGGGTTGAGAATGGGGGGATGGTGGCGGATCTGTCAACACTTCAGCCCGCTCGGATCCTGCTTGTGGGGCGGATATGACTCAATGGAGGGGCCTGACTGAAATACTTACCCACCACAATAGCTGAATGTGGAAAAAGTTGGAATGTGCTTTTTATGTTTTTTGTTTGTTTTTTTTAATTTTTTTGTTTTTTTGTTTTCTTTTTGCTTTTTATTTTTTGTTTTTTTTTTGAATTTGTTGGAGCGGCTGGTAGCGCGGAATAAAAGCTGGAACCTCCAGGAGGAGATATGTAAAAGAAGGGCGGGCTACCTCTATCAATGGTCCCAGGGGGAGTCCCTAGGGGCCATCACCGCCACCCACAACTGGCGGAAGCGAGGAACCAACATCCAGAGCAAGTCCCGAGACCTATGGCCGTCGGCTTTTACCTTACCGAGGACGGGTAGAGTACAGCAGGCAAAGGCCCTGCCACAACGGTGAACTCCCCACCGCCGCCCTACAGCGTGAGGACGGCCAGCGTCGGTGGCACCCCACGCCACCACAACAACAAGAGCGCGCGGACCACGCCCACAGGCCACGCCGTGGACCCTAGGATGGTCAAGGTTGAGTGCGGCTGGCTGAGGACGGTTAACTCGAATCTAGAACAAGTTAGATACCAGCTGAGAAGGCGCCATTGGATGCCGAGTGCGGCATCCTGGCAGACAACACAGCCAAGTATGACAGCTCTGGAACAATCCAATGACAAAACCGCAAGGGACCGCAGAGCTGTACGCTACGCTTGCCAAGACCGGGAAACACAGATGTACTACATAAAACCCGCATGAAAACCGGAGATTGAACTTACGTTACAGCAGAGAGTGAGGGATAATGACACGTGTGCACTAGGGGCGGCCAGGTGAGGCGTTTGCAGTTATGCCTCTAGGCCACTGGCTTAAAGTCTTGGACGGCATTGAGACTGGCAGAACGCTCGCGATGCAGGGAACTGGCAGAGGCACTAGTCACCACTCTTAAGCTACTAGCCCGTACCAGTAACCACGATCCTGGGCTGAGGTGGGACAATGTGCATCCAACACTGCAGGCACAGATCAACCCACTGGGCCAAAAAGGAGGGAAGCAGGGGCTTCAAGTACTCTTAGGAGAGATCTGCCAGCTCAAGTCAACCACACTGGGAGCTATACCAGGAAAAACCGCCATGCCATTGTCAGGGCTTTGGAAGACAATACCCCAAAGACTGAACGGAAGCAGGGGAAACTCAGAGGGCGGCTAGGGGAGGAGCCGCCCACAAACATACCCTTCCCCAGAACTACTCACAGCATTTCCGCACGCCACAGGCAGGACCACCACCGGGACAAAGCGGAAGGGGACAGGACAGCCCACAGAGAGGGGGGCGTGGGAGAGGAGGCGGGATACAGAGCGAGGCCCAGCAAGACAGTAAACACAGTGAGTAACATGGGCCATACCTTCAAAGCAGGGGGGCGTGACGGAAAGAGCATGTGAATGGATCTGGGTCACTGATAATGCGTGGGTCAAAACGAAATGGTGGATGGGCATCAAAATCTGGATCACAACCTACCTGGGGCAGAGATGTGGAGCCTGTATCAGACAGCAAAGGGAATGACGAAATACTAAAACGGGGGGGGAAAATTAAAGACATGTGGGTACAAAGGGGTGAGAGATGCGGCCACGCCCCACCAAACGCGCCTTTGTGTCACACCTATTTCTACGGCCCAAAGAAAGGATGGCGACTAAGACCCATACTAAACTTTCAAAATTGAATGAATTCATAGGTCTACCAACACTTCAAAATGGAGCAGTTATCCCGGTTAAATGCGTTAATAACACAGGGGGCGTGGCTCACGAGCATAGGATATTTTCACAAGCGTATCACAGTTAGAATTAAGAAAGGCAGACAGGACCTACTACAATTCCAACACGGGGGGAAACAGGTACCGCTTCAGGTTTTGCCAAACGGGATAAGTCAGGGGCCCAGAATCTTCACTAAAATAAGAAGGCAGTAATGAGCCACCTAAAGGTCACGTCACTGTATTTACTATGTTCTATCTAGACGACACAATACTGATAGACAATACCGAGACGGAGGTGAGAGAGCGGGGGTGAATGATTCCCGTTGGATCTCTGACGAGGCTGGCTTTAGGGTTCACAAAAACAAAGATAGTCGGTATTGGTACGGCGCGAGAACTGCAGTTCTTAGGCTTCCGAATAAACACTGACCTAATGAGGGTCGACTCCTTATCCGAGGAAGAAAATGTGGGGAGGAACTGATATCCTTTCGCTAGGGAAGAGTTGCTAGCGAAGAAGAAACTAAAATAAAACAATTAGCGGCACTGGATCGGGCAAAACTGGTAGCCACCGACCAGGGAACAAAAACACACACATTGCAGAATCAAGGCTAAATCAATGGTTGCGAGCCCTTCAACTGGAATTTAAAGGGACGGCCAATGGAGAATTTTGAAAAAAGATGCACGCTCACACGTAGGGTGAAAGAATGTATCCAATCTGGATAGACAATCTTGAGCAAGCCCACAAGGCCATACAAGCCATCACCTGTGGAGGTCTGCGTGTACACAGACTCCTCTCACACGATGGGGCTATTTACAGCCAGACACACCAGCACATTTCGGGGAAACAATGGGACGAAAAAGTCAGTGAAAATACACACATTAATGTACTAGAATAAGGGCAGTTAAGGCACCCACTGCAAACACTTGGGAGATTTTAAACTAGCAGGGAAACATGTAAGGGTGTTCGCAGACAACATACCACTGTAGCATTGCCATAGGGAAAGGCGGGATCCAGTGGGATCCAAATCATGCCAAAGGAAAACAGAGGAGATATGGGTTTATCACTGAAAGGAATAAAAGTACTATATCAGTGAGGTTTCTGTCCGGGGATCTCAAAAAACATTGAGGGCCGCCCGACTGGGCCTCGAGGGCGTTCACGGATGAGGGTTCAATGGACGCCGTGACAACACTGGTCAGAAAGATCTTTAACACACTGGGAAAGCCCACAGGTAGACATGTTCTGCCACAAGTAGAACAGCAAGTTAGACCAATATGGTCTCTCGGGAGTATGACAGACAGGCTAGGGGTACGACGCTTGTCATTGAGCGGAGAGATATTAATGCCTACATGTTTCCACCTTTCAGCTGCCTGTCGAGGAGTGATCAACAAGATCATACAGGAAGGCCCGGAGGGGGATCTTGGTGAACCAGAGTGGCCTACGCAGCCCTGGTACCATTGCTACACAACTGAGGGGCTACAAACTTCCTGGTCCATACCGAGTCGAGACAGGCACTCTGTCACTCAAGGGGAACAAGGGGAAGCGGTTCCCACTGACCAACAGCATGTGCTGAGGATAACACAAACTTTGAGGGGGCATGTTCGAAGCCATGGCTTGAACAGAGCAGGCATGCACACGCTCACGGCAATCATGGGCAACGGACACTCAGAAACAGTACAAGTTGGTACTGAAAAGATGGGTGGCCCACTGTGAGGCGCCAAGTTTAATAACCACGAAGCCCAACCATACAACAGGCATAAGCTTACCTGCAGGAACTATTCTCAGGGTGGGGCAGCACGCAACACGATCAATACTGTCAGGTCACTATTGTCCACCTTCGTTGACAGGTAGGGGCGTGGCGTTCGGGTGAGAACACCCACTGGTTAACCAACTCCTAAAAGGGATCGGCAACTTAAAACCAACCAACCCGAAATACACAAACGATTTGGGACCGAACCATACTAGAAGTACCTGAAGGAGGTGGGGACCGATCGACCAGTTAATAAGAAAAATCACAAAGAACGCTGTGCTTATTTCTGCTGGCCAGGGCCAAAGACTTACAACGTTGGGGTTAATGAAGCGAAGTGACTTTACGTGGGAACAAGGAAAAATGCACCTGCATACACCACAAACTCAAATCAAAAACGACCCCCAGCGAAAACCACTAGTAATGAATTTCAGGAATTTGGAATACAGAGCTATGGGATGTACAACACCTTAAAACCTATGTAGAAAGGACGAACATCCAGGCGGCTGGCCACCGGCAGTGTTCGCCACACCTGGCCACGCATGTAAGGGCATGGGCAGGGAACCTTAACTAGGTACGTGGAAAAACCCGATGCGGAGGCAGGAGTTAACATTGAAGGCTTATAACGCCCTATTCATGCAGGCATGCGGCGACTAGCGCAGCGGCACGGAGGAAGTGCCACTAGCCACTATCTGCAGGCGGCCCCGGCATGGTCTGGAGAAGGAACCTTCAGAGATTCTACACCAGCCAGTCTACAACGCACGATAACTAACCTCATTCCGGAAATTTGGGAAACGAGCCCAACTTACTGAGACATACGCAGTTATTTATCCAAGAAAGATTGGGCAAACTTAGACCAGAGGGGGTTCATGACCACTGATGTTAAAAATGGTACCGTTATATTTGTGATAGACTTTAAGGTCACGTTAACTACTTAGACACAATAAAACATGATACAAGAAACTTGTTTGTCAAATGCATTCGGAAAATCAGAACGGGCAGGGAGGGTTCAGCTGTGTGTATGATTTAAACAAATACAACACTGACCTCGGAAAATAACGAAACACAACAATTCTGAATAAATACAGTCGCAACACAAAATAGCGGCTGGCCCTCGTGGCCTGATTACCATCATAATATATAATTCTGATAAGATATGCAGCAGAATAGGAATTATTATCATTGGTATCACCACGCTAACTGTTATACAGGAACTGAAACTACAAAAAATGACGAGAGCTCGACCGACGCGACATCCAGTAGCGGCTGGCCCCCCGTGGCCTCTTTCTTACCATAATAATTCCTATTCTGCTGCATATCTTAGCAGAATTATATATTCTCGGGGGCGATGTAGGGTGGGGGTAGCTGCGATAGATCGCGTGGACAGATTTGGCAGGAAGTCGAAGCATTTCTAGGTGAATGAACTCTGCTCTGCTGAGTGGGAAATGGGGTAGGTCGGATCGATGACGGCGGTCCTTGATAGCACTGGGTAGATCAGCCATTCAAAAACAGGCACGGGCACGAGGCGTGTGTATGTTGGGGAGGGGGTAGGGGGTATGTAAGTGGCGTGTGTATGAAACCAAAGACCCTATAACACTAAGACGGCTCACTCCCTATCTTTTGGTGGGTTTGATCAGCCCAGCTGCTGACTGGCATTTCACATGTAAACAAATAGGCCTACAAGGCGAGAAGGTGAATTTAAAATTTAAAAAATGTGATTGCCTGTCATTTGGATTTGGCAGATGTTGCTCTAAAGCTAGGATTCCATATACGCGTAATGCGTTATGCGTTACGCGTTACGCGTTATGCGAATGCCAGCATTCCATATACGCGTAATGCGTATTGCGTTATGCGTTATGCGTTATGCAGTGAAGTATATAAATAGTATATAAAAAGTGTGTGTGCCTCTGTGTCTCTGTGTGTGTCTCTATGTGTGTGTCTGTGTCTCCGTGTCTCTGTGTGTGTCTCTGTGTGTGTGACTCTGTGTCTCTGTGTGTGTCTCTATGTGTGTGTCTGTGTCTCTGTGTCTCTGACAAAGAGACACACACAGACACACACACAGACACACACAGAGACACAGAGACACAACACTGAGACACACACACAGACACACACACATACACACACACACAGACACACACAGACACACACAGACACACACAGACATACACACAGACACAGAGACACACACGCACAGACACAGAGACACACACAGAGACACACACAGAGACACACACAGAGACACAGATACACACACACTTCGACGACTGGGGGTGTTCGTAACCTTACGACGGTTACCGGTTGCAGAACTGCAACATTGGGTAGAGAGGCTCCGATAAATCGGCCCAATCTTTGGTTGAAGACTTGTCTTCATAGAGGGAGTGTTGTGAAAGCTGGGGACATCTTCCACGACGTAGTGACGGTGGGGCGTCGGTGGCAGCGAATCTCTCCGTGCCGGTGTGTAGTTGTAGGTGTGTGTAGTGTAGTGTAGCACTTGAATCCGGTCAGCAGGGGTTTGAGGAAGGCGGGCAAAGGTGGGAGCAGCGGTCGTTCCAGCAACAAGAACCAGACAGAGAAATCGTAATAGGTCAAGGGCCCCACCCAAGAACACAACAACCCTGGTCAGGGGAAGAAGTGTGCCTGGGAGAAATCGAATGGGCAGAATCTAGGAAAGAGAAATGAGGAGAGTTGAGTCAAAGGACCGTGTCTATTTGCCCTACGGTGACCATCCAGCGAGCCATAGACACGGACAGAGTAAGAGTAGAAAGTGAAAATGCCGCCGGGCACCCCCTCCTGGAACTCTTTTCAGACATATCAAGGAGGTGCCAGGCCGGCAGAGAGGTGAAAGAGAGAGGTGTGGACGAAGTGCGGTCCGGACAGCAAGTGGATACACACACAGAGACACACACACAGACACACACACACAGAATGGGACGGTCCAAACATGGCTCAGTTTAGCTTGCTTCGAGTGATGTTAGGACCGTCCCAAATATGAAGACTGCTTCCTAACAGGTCCGCCGCATAAACCTACATGTTTGCACCGTCCCATTCTTCATATTTCTCTGTGTGTGTCTCGATGTGTGTGTCTGTGTCTCTGTGTCTCTGTGTCTCTGTGTCTCTGACAAAGAGACACACACAGACACATATACACACAGACACACACATAGACACACACAGAGACACAACACAGAGACACACACACAGAGACACACACACACAGACACACACAGACACACACACAGACAGACACAGAGACACACACAGACACAGAGACACACACAGAGACACACACAGAGACACAGATACACACACAGAGACACACACACACAGAATGGGACGGTCCAAACATGGCTCAGTTTAGCTTGCTTCGAGGGATGTCCCGGCTATCCGTAATTATCAGTCGCCTCCTCCAGCCTTATATCAATGGACAAAGGCGACTGAGGACTTTCTATTCGCAGCACCTTTACGCATTACGCATTACGCACCGATCGCTACATGGAGCGATCGGGATAATGGATTTTATTCGCATTCGCATTCGCATTACGCATTACGCGTATATGGAATGTAGCTCATGTAGGTTTCAATGCGTTTCGATTTTTTGTCGCATTCGCATTCGCATTCGCATTCGCATTCGCATTACACATTACACTTGCGTATATCTGGATATGACGGTGTAGTGGAAATGCAGTGCCTCCCTCTAGTGTGTTTCCAAGGCATTGGTTGATAGGTAGTTGGGTTCGAATCCACTAGAGGGCGCCCCACGCGGCCTCGTCCCTACCTCCCGGCCCTGCCCAGTCCCACTCACACTCCGGTGTGGCCGTCTCAGCTGCCACAAGGCTGATTTGCCATGCCCAACTTTCACTATTTTAACCGTCGGGCTATTCCACCCCCGCTTAAGGCGACCCTACGTGTTAATATAAATAATTGTTTCCATGTGAATGACTTGTGCCTCCTGCTGCCGGTTGTCTGTCATCCTGCCAGCCTGACCCTTGACTGAGGTGGAGAGTTCGACTCCTGACAGACCATGAGCAGAAGGCCCTTAATTAAATAAGATTATAGAGCAATCCAAATAGCAATCTGAAGTTGACCATAGCGGTTAATAATATAAGTCTGGAGGACAGTAAGGAATGCAAGGAACGTTCATGTCATTTCTTAGGAGCTCACCATTTTATTCTTACCTCTTACTAACAGAATGAATTGATCAATAAAATCTATGTTCTTAGTTAAATATAGTTCAACAGTGGAATGTATGTTATAAGCCACATCCCCTCCCATATAATTAAGTTAAATAAGTTTGGAATTTTGACAATAAAAGCCTAAATATCGGCTAAAACATCAGAGCGTGCAAAAACACGTCCGATGGGTCTGGGTCCGAACGCCCGACCTCCTATCGTTGCTAGGATAGTCACAATCGACGTATCCAAGCAACGCTTTACAGCAGGGAACCCTGCCTCGCAAAATGAGGTCGAGCAGTCTCACCCACTTCACAGCCTCCCCAGACGAACAACAGGAACTGATGTTCGTCTAAGAAAGGAAAAGTGGGAGAGACTACCAGGGTTCGCGGCTGTAGCAACAAATAATAAGCGTAATCGCGACCCCGCTTGATCCACGACTATATGGCGTGGAATGCGAGGTACCGCATACTTCCTTCTCGTTGTGTAATTTTTTCGATTTGAGACAAGCCAGCTCTCTGGTCAACAATTTCAGTATTTCACAAGAAATATGTTTCTACTTAAATTCCTTCAAAAACAGTTTTGAATCATTACTTGATAAAATTGAAACTACCAGAATCGACCTTCAATTCTGGTACCGACCCAACTAAAAATACTGACCCTGTCGTAGCTGAATACCCTGCCAGTCAGTCTGGCAATGAAAGAAACTTCACTAGTCACTCGTCATCTGTACCATTGCACACCATCCAATATCACAACCCTTTATAACACACTCCACCATTTTGACACTTGTGACCACACATGTACTACTAACCCCTGGAAGAAAATTCCCTAGCCCAGTTCCCGCGATGAAAGCTAGCTCAATATTTCTCCTCTACCAGTAGCCTATACCATAAACTCATTACAGCCTCAAAAGTACTCTGGCCGGCGTTACCATAGTAATATCCCTATCTCAAGTCCGTATCACACCGTACGCTAAAAGTGAAGGGTATTTGGAATTCGCTACAGACAACGTTACCCTAAATGTATACAGCTCCAACGACAGGGTCCCCTTTCTCTCAAAAAATTCACACCTTGACTACTAGACAATGACTACTATACAATGACTACATTGTAACCAAAGCCGGAAATTCCCGAAGGAAGCCCGCTTTTGGTTTACACAAAAACAATTTCTAATAGGTTATACAACAGTTTACAGGCCTAGCTATGAAATAGCAGTGTCAACCATGAAAGTCAGTTTTAGTAATATCCCTATCCCGATTTAGCCAGCAACTCTCAAAGGTGCACTCTTCATACTACAAGTACCATGGGGTCTGCATGGCACAGAGTACGAAGGGTATTCCCGAGCTATTACATCTACAAAATATCCTACGATTCATAGGATCCTCACCAGGGCTGACCTTGTCGTAGCCTGATCGATCTGGGTTTCCAAGTATCCCCCGTCATCCACATCACTCTTGAAAAATAACTTCAACGGACACCAATACCCGACTATAGTACGATTGCTAGTAACTAATGGAAGAAAATAACGTGGCCATTTCCAGGGTTGAAACCAGTTATTTCTCATCTTCCCCAGGGGAAGGAAATAACAATAGCCAGTTCCCACGATGAAGCTAGTTATGTCTCGGCTTCCCCCGTGTAGTTCCCGGACTAGCAACCCATCAATAGGCCCTATAGCAGAATAAAACAAAGGCTGTCCGGAACCCACTACGGATGACAAAACCCAGACGAACACAGGCCCACGAAAAAGTCAGCCGCGTAGCCAACACAAGACTACCTTTTTATTCTATGTATTACTACTAAACCACTGAAAACACTGAATTATCCATACCCAGTAATGGATTATCAAAGATTTTAAATACAGATTTATCGCACAGATCAAGCCCCCGGGATCTCAATGGGGGTGTGTGCCGTCATATCAATGAACCACTGTTACATAAAATGTACCATGGCAAAGCACAAAAGCCTGCATATACGCGTACATCACATAAAATGAAAGCTGAATCTGTTAAACATAATATAGCTATCTAATATGTGGTAAGAGTTACTATCCTTTAGTTTACATATCAATTTTAATTCTCAGACTACAGAGATAGAAATTTAATAATATACAATATACTTAATAAAACGGCACCGTGTAACCTTACTGATGGTCTGTATAATAATTTAACATGTGCTAACTAGTAATAGGACTGATGTCCTTTAAGTAAATATTTCGTCCTAGTGACAAGAATAACAATCCAAAACGCGATGATTTCTCAGGATGGCCGATAATAATGAGGGGCACACCCTAGTAGCGGCAATGGCTATCGCCGACGCACCACACTACCAGAAAAAAATTGAAATAGCTAATGCGGGTATCCAAAATTGGGTCCTAGTGTGGCCAGGGGTACCGGGCACACACTCTGAGGGGACACCCGCCCACTCACTCGGTTGTAAACTGATAGCGAATATACGATTGTTACACTAATCTGACCCAATACGGGGTCAATCACGAGCCATGAACGTTCCGGCCGTGGGAGTAGATATTTAAATATACAAATACTTCAGCACAGTTAAGTTGTTAGCAATACAGACTTTAGGAAATGCGAACACATGAGGCCTCGTAGAGGTCTCGCATGGATGTAATATAGCGACAATGCTAAAGTATCACATCAATGTTACTTTCTAGCGAAATTTGTTCTATAATAATCTGCAAAATTTGTTCTATAATAGAATTTGGAATAATCCCTACCCTTGCAGACGACTAAACAGGACACCTTAATACTCTACTTGTAGCCCTAATTTATATGCATCCTTGTTAACATCTAAGCTTGTGTAGGTACCTGTTCCTTCATTTACTAAACATTTTGAAATACCTCTAGCCACATGGGTAGTTATACAGTAGCTCCTCTAGATGGTTCAATTTTGATGTTTACCCTTATAGATATTTATCTTCACTATTACCATAACAAAAATTCATATAGTAACACTGGTAGTTACTTACACAAATTTACATGGTTCACTTTTTATGTTCAACTTTATAGAATGTTTATAGTACTTGGATAATACAATTTAAACATATTTACACCTATACACACTTTGGTCTAGTGGTCGAGTATGAAGGGGATTTAATGTTTACATGGGAAAACCGTTACCAATAGTTTACCTATAATAGAATTTGGAATACTCCCTACCCTTCCACATGACCAAACAATTCATATTAACATTTCACTCTTATCCCTAATGTACATGTATGATTAACTAGTGGTTATCCCCAGAGATCACGGCTAGTTACTTCTACAATTTTAAATGGTTTAAATTTCTGTTTAATTTGAGTGAATGTGTATGTCTATTTCCCCATAAATTAGTTTTAGGCCTATATTCTAGATAATTTTGAAAACCAAGCTGGTGCCCTCAGAGAGAAGAACCAGATTCAGTAAATAATTGTTAAGCTTCATAGTTTAGAGACATACATATTCAATGCTCATTTTGAATCAGTTTAACCATGAAGAATATATTCACCAGTTCAACCATGAAGAAAATTCCCTTTGCGCGTATCTAAAATAAATTTGCTGTCTAATCCCCTGGCAGTAGTTGGACCCACCGTTAACCAACCTATGGCAATAGTTGGACCCACCGTTAACCAACTTATTTCCCACCCACCGGGGTATCATAAATAAAGGAGGGGCTCCCCTGGCAGTAGTTGGACCCATCGTTAACCAACCTTATGGCAATAGTTGGACCCACCGTTAACCAACTTATTTCCCCAACAACATGGGGAGCCACAAATAACACATAATACAAACATAACACCTATATCCACCATTTAATAATTTAGTCAAGTGGTTGGTTATGAAGAGGTGTCTACAATTACCTTAATAAAACAGTTAGAAATGTTCTAGTTTACACAGAAAAAATTTTGAACATTCCTGTGTCCTTCCAGATGACCAAATATAAACATTTGCTATATTTTAGTGCCAGTTTTTTTATATTTACTATAATAGGTTTACCAACCACAGGCTGTTTCCCTCCGGAAGAAAGCAGCCTGGGGAAAATTGCTATTATTATGATAATTACAACAAATTGTAGAATGTTCACATATGTTTACTCTTATAGAAACCTGGTTAGTTTTATTTTTATTTAAATTTAAGTTTAGGGTTAATATTTTACAATTTGATTTGGCCCCATCCCCTTGTGTACCAGTTTAACCGTGAAGGCTTACAAGGATTCTGTGGTGTATTTTACTTTTCTCTACCAACATGTATGATGTAAATATATGTTTGCAGGGGTTTTTGACCTATAATTCTAAATCTGTTTTTACCACAATGCCTAGATTAGTGCTTAGGCTCACAAGGGTGTTGTGGTATATTTTCAATTGGTTTTACCAACATGTAAGGTTTTAATTAAATTTTTACTTCATGAAATCACCCAGAAATCAATAGGTTACAATACTCAATATAAAAGGTGCTCAAAAGAAACGCTGGCGGCCTAACTGATTCCCTGCTCTACAACCAATATACCAATTACCCCACATACAATATTACAAACTATATACAAATCAAGGTGTATTTTTAATGTGGTGGTGTGTGTTTTTACAAGATAAGAATATAAGTGTATCATTTAAATAGACCCCGCATATTGTATAGCCCCGTGAACCCATCCCCGTAAATAGAATATTCCCAAAACAATACCTAATGTGATGCCCTCCTCCGGAGTCTGTGGGTGGCCGCTGCTCGTCCTGCGAATCCCACGGTCACTGCTGGCTGGTGCTATTTGCGGGTGGCCGTTGGTCGCCCCGCGAAGCCGACTGTCACTGCTGGCTGGACTTGGTATTTGCGGGTGGCCGTTGGTCGCCCCACGGATCCAGCTCATATCCAGCTCGTAGTGTAGGCTGGATCGGCTAACCGCGGGTGGTTGCTGCTCACCCCGCAAATCCAGCTCGTAGTGTACGATGGATCGGTTAACCGCGGGTGGTTGCTGCTCACCCCGCAAATCCAGCTCGTAGTGTATGCTGGATCGGTTAACCGCGGGTGGTTGCTGCTCACCCTGCAAATCCAGCTCGTAATGTATGCTGGATCGGTTAACCGCGGGTGGCCAATGCGAATCCCGCGAATCCAGCTCTCACTGCCGGCCGGACTTGTCAACCGTGTGAGGCCACCGTGAATCCCTATCTCCTCGTCCTGTCATCGAGCGGTTGATATGGTGTGTGCGTCTAAATGTTGTGTGTATGAAATATAAATAGGTTTACATTAATTAGAGTTTATATTATTATATTTATTCAGAAATACAAAGCATGTAGTTCACTGGCCTTATACAAGCACATAAATGAATTGAGCAGAGAATCAGGTTACCTAGAGCATTTTAGAGGATATTTTAGATATATAATAGTTTACTTTACCCCATTACATTATTATGGAAATTCAACCACGCACCCCAGATAAGCGAAAATTTGACGGATGGACTATCGCCCTATGTAATCAGTGGTGGTTGGATATATAATAATTTACTTTACACTCATTACTATACAGTGACAGATGCATACTTGATATGAGTTGAACAGAGAATCATGACAGAAAGAACACAAGATTTTAGAATATAAATGCACCCATTTTACATATAATCATTACAGTTACATACATATATATATCATGCTGTGTATATGAAACCAATGGTGATCATGACAGCTATTGGTGGTACAGCTATGCCTATGGTAGGCAGTTAATGCACAATTGTCTTTGTATTATAACTTTGGTGGGGCATATTTCTGGGTTTCTTGTATAATGTTACTTTTCATTTTAAATGTCTAGCACAGTAGAAGGCATATAATATATGATTTTAATAAAGAAGTAGTGAAATACACCCGAAATGTATATGCTTAAATAAATACAAGTTAACAGTAATTGTGGAACTAAAAGTAACATTAACCTATAATATTTAAATTTTGTGAATAAACACAAAACAAATAACAGTAGCAAACAACAGTATTTAATAGTACATTAAAATTACTTTATATGAGTTGAGCATAGATTCAGGTTATTTAGAGCAATTACCATTTCTTAGATATATAATAGTCATACAATCACACAACTCATTTGAACAGAGAATAAGTTACTTAGAACACTTTTAGCTAAAATTGTAGATATATAATAGTCATACAATCACACAACTCATTTGAACAGAGAATAAGTTACTTAGAGCACTTTTAGCTAAAATTTTAGATATATAATATGAACAGTGCAATACAGATAATATATAAGTTCAATAAATAAATGGTAAGATAACATTCTAACTGTATTTATATTAATGGATATACAAAAGTCAACAGTAATTTTGGAATTAAAAATAACATTAATAGCTTAATAATGCCAGAAATGTGCAGTTTAAGCATAACACGACGAAAAACGGCTGAATATGATCGACCTCCTCGTCCTGCTACTTTATATGAGACTACAACTATTCGAAATCTATAAATATGAATAAATATAAAACAAATAAATCCTAGTTTTAGATTAAAAGTAACATTAATGGCAAAATAATGAAAAAAATAAGACGTTCTAAAAGAAACACGATGAAAAAACGGCCGATCTCCTCGTCATATTCCTTTATATGAACTATAAAATTTAAATGTTGTGAATATAAATATATATAAAACAAATAACTGGTAATTTTGGATTAAAAGTAATATTAATGGCAAAATAATGCCAAAAATAAGAGAGAAAGTAACACGACGAAAACGGCCGAATAAAATTGATCTCGTCGACGTCGTATTGCCTTGATATAAACTAAAAACGATTCGGAATGCATGAATATGAATGAATATAACACAAATAAACCAAATGTGGGTTAAAAGTAATTTGAAATATTACATAAATACTGTCTGGTATTACCAACGTATCAAGTATTCAAATCTTCGAACCAATACACTGCTGCCAGACGAACTGCAAATTGTGTACCAGTCGCCCAGCAACCGCGCTCCAGTTGTTGATGGAAACAGCCACTGACAGGCCTCTCTCAGTACCCGCAAATTTCGCGGTCGAAAGCAAACGGCCGGAGACTTGACAAGTCTGCCTGTGAATTGCGTGTGGATTTTATATTATTACAGCCCCATCTCTAAATCCATTACTATGACGAAATAAATACAAAATATATCAATTTGGATGGACAGAAACATTAATATGACAAAATAAAGCCTAAATTTGGAATTAAAAGTAAGATTAATGCCAAAAAGAAGACATTCTAATAAGAAATACGACGTTCGTCCATGTATTTACCAGTTCCCCACAAATATTGTATGTAATGCTGTGACTTTCTTGCCCACACAAGCCACCCGAAATGTAGTGTTTAACGAAATATGCTAAAATAAACCCTAGTTTTGGATTACAAAGTAAGATTAATGCAATAAGACAGTCTAACAGTAAAATCACGAATCCGGCCGTGAGAGGCCAATATCGCCGTACCCTGCGTTCGTCCATGTTATTTTGATTTACCATAAACAGGAGATGTATTAATTTAACGAAATATGCTAAAATAAACCCCAGTTTTGAATTAAAAAAAGCCAAAAATAAGACATTTTAAACAGAAAACACTGAATATGATTGTGAAGACCGATCTTATGGCCTTCACGTCCTACCCTGTGCATGGTTCCTCCAACGACGATGTCTGCCTGGTGTCTTGCATAATCCAGAGAACATATGAAGTTACAGATGCAAAAATAAAAGAATTTGTACTACAAGTTAGAAATCTCAATAAGATGAGATTAAAAGCCAGAACAAGTGGTGAGCAAAATAAGTGAAATACACAGTAATATCAGTTGATATTAGTGTTTCTTTAACTTATTTCATTTTCCTAATATATTTATATATATATACGCTTGTAAATTTAGACAATTTTGGAAATTAGTTTATGTTTACAAAATAAATTAATAGATGCCTAAAAGTGTAAAAAGACCACTTTTAGAGATTACATTAATGTATACTAAATAAATTAATAGAAGCCTAAAAGTGTAAAAAGACCACAAGTAAAATTGAAAAGGTAGAGTAATAATTAAAAAACCAAAAAAAAACAAAAACAGAGCAGCACGTAGCAAACCCGACCAAACAGTCTGAGATTTACTGAACTACTGCCGTGAAGCTCCAATCACGCATCATGACGTCGCCTCCACTCCGCGACGCGCTTCATCGCTAGGAGACACCGTAACAAATGGAAAAGGGCGGCTAGTTCAAAGCTATCTGCCTCGGGCCAACTAAACATTCGATTAGAACTGACCCTATTGTCGGCAGGCCGCAGTAGCTAATTTATTCTTTTTGTTTTAAAAACTGTAACTAAATATAACGTCCGTTATTGCCTTATGTCGGGGTAGCTAATCCTCGCCTATTCGACTCTATCCGTTCAGAGCGACACAAGGGTAACGTAGTTATTATGGGCAGACGCCAGACGCCTTTATAACCCACTGTGGACCTGAGGCTTGTAGCCCTCACAGCAAAAATTACTACGACTAGCCGTGAAAGAAAACCAGGAATACCAATTTAGTTGAACATTATTATTTCTCCATTATTAATGCAACCCCGGGTATTCCCTAAACGGGCATGGTATGGCGTGAAACCTCAAAACAGGCGCCGGTCTGACACTGTCAACACTACCCGAATAAGCTATACAAAAAAATAAAAACAATTTCTAAGCATACAGAAGTGAACTAAAAGGTATTACACTCCTTACTATCCTGGTCACGGCACCAGTTTAACCGTCGGGCTATTCCACCCCCGCTTAAGGCGACCCTACGTGTTAATATAAATAATTGTTTCCATGTGAATGACTTGTGCCTCCTGCCGCCGGTTGTCTGTCATCCTGCCAGCCTGACCCTTGACTAGCAATGTCCGAGGTGGAGAGTTCGACTCCTGACAGACCATGAGCAGAAGGCCCTTAATTAAATAAGATTATAGAGCAATCCAAATAGCAATTTGAAGTTGACCATAGCGGTTAATAATAAAAGTCTGGAGGACAGTAAGGAATGCAAGGAACGTTCATGTCACTTCTTAGGAGCTCACCATTTTATTCTTACCTCTTACTAACAGAATGAATTGATCAATAAAACCTATGTTCTTAGTTAAATATAGTTCAAAAGTGGAATGTATGTTATAAGCCAAATCCCCTCCCATATAATTAAGTTAAATAAGTTTGGAATTTCGACAATAAAAGCCTAAATATCGGCTAAAACATCGGAGCGTGCAAAAACACGTCTGATGGGTCTGGGTCCGAACGCCCGACCTCCTATCGTTGCTAGGATAGTCACAATCGACGTATCCAAGCAACGCTTTACAGCAGGGAACCCTGCCTCGCAAAATGCGCGCCCGCGCAAAATGAGGTCGAGCAGTCTCACCCACTTCACAATTATCTCTGTTTTTAATACTTTCAGAGAAAATTACCCTTAAGTTAAATTAAATACTTCAGATCTTCCTCTTCAATTGCGCATTAATATATTTTGAATCGACTCAGTGAAAGCTTTTAAATTAATTTTGCTAAAATAAATGCTCTGCATAGACATAGCATTGCTGCAGTGTTTACCCTTCGCGGGTGGTAAAATACGGCAATGCTATGTCTATGTGGGGCATTTATTTTTGTAAAATAAGTAAAAGCTTTCATTGGATCGATTAAAAATATCTTAATGCGCGATTGAAGAGGAAGATCTGAAGTATTTAATGTAACCTAAGAGCAATTTACGCTGAAAGTATTAAAAACAGAGATTACGGCCTTTGAGACTGGCCCAGTTTTGATGCATGCGCAGACGACGCTGTTGGATTCTGACGCATGCGCAGAAGCGACATTTGGCATATCAGCCTTGTGGCAGCTGAGACGGCCACACCGGTGTCAGCGTCTCACCTCCCACAAGTCTGGTTCTCCACAAGAAATATGTTTAACTCCAATACATTCTTTAATATATGCGTCAATATTCTAAAAGTCAGAGAATATTGTTCTCCACAAGCAATACGTATTCTCCTGTATTCTTGGGTTTAAACTCATAAGAATAAACGCTAAAAAACAAAAAGAGTGATAATCAGGTCGAGCGACCGACCAGAAGTAAACAACACGGCGACCGAATCGGTTTTTCGCCAATAACTTCTTTAATATATTCACCAATATTCTCAAACTCGTAGAGAATATTGTTGTACACGTTTCCTCCAGTATTCTTGGGTTTAAAGTCATAAAGCCAACCAAAGTTTGCATTCGTCACTCGAATCCGCGCATACGCAGAAGCGATGGTTGGGAAGTGAGACTTGTGGGAGGTGAGACGCTGACACCGGACCTGGCCCGTGCTACTGCTGCTCGCTGCTTCCTAATTTGTCATGACAGCTGTTCACGATTTGTCATGACAGCTTGACATTGAGGTGACATTGACAGCTGGTTGGCTGGCTGCTCTGCTGTGAGGATATCAAGTTGCTGTGAGATTCTAGCATGAGCAGTTATGCGCACCGGCTGGGTGAGGCGTCGTACACACTGCGATAGTGTCCAAGTAAGTTTGTCTGTATTTTGTATGGCAGCCGTCTGACAAGATAATGGACATGTGGCAGTGACAGCAAGTTGGAGGACGTGCTGTTTGCACTGAAGACCGGAGGCACCACTGTGTTTAATTGCTGTTGTGCCCATTGCTTGAAAGCGGCAGCATAAATGCTTCGTACGGTTAACTGTAATATTCTCGACAAATAGTCTGGTGGAATGCTGACAAATAACAATTCAACAGCACCGCCGGCAACACCCGTACGGCAACCATGATGGGTGGTGGCCATTGAATTTTCTACAGTGTCACCATTTAACATGACTTCAAGTTGCCAGCATATATGTTGCTTATGGTTGATGGTAGTAGTGATCGGCACATAACCGTATAATATTCTCGAGAAATAATCTTGTGGGATGCTGACAAATAACAATTCAACGGCACCGCCGGCAACACCCGTACGGCAACCATGAGGGGTGGTAGCCATTGAGATTTCTACAGTGTCAACATTTAACATTACTTGGTTAACATTTAACATGACTTCACGTTGCCGGCATATATGTTGTTTATGGTTGACGTAGTAGTGGTCGGCACATAACCGTATAATATTCTCGAGAAATAATCTTGTGAAATGCTGATAAATAACAATTCAATGGCACCACCGGCAACACCCAGACGGCAACCATGAGGGTTGGTAGCCATTGAAACATCGACAGAGCGGACACCAAGTCGAGAGAGACGCTTGAAGAGTAAGTGGTCGATAAAACGGCATACTAAGGATAAGAAGGCAGTTTTGAAGTTAAACCCACTTGAACTTGTTGAGGCGAATTGTCGCTGGATTTTAGACTATCCAGATGCCAACATGGACGACTACCGTCGGGTTTTCCAACACATAGCATATATATCTGGGAAAGCGCGTGCGGACAGGTTCTTGTATTCGGCACATGTCTCATACGACACTTCAGTTTGTAAGGATGCGGTACAAGACGGCTTTGCCGCTTTCGGCCCGGGTTCGGCAGAGCATTCGTTGACGCATTACGCATTTGAGAACATTCGTGCGCGGAAAGACGCGAGTGCGGCTAGTATTGATGGAGCGAGTGCTTATACAAAGGATGGCAAGAGGCCGTGCTATGCCTTCAACAAGGAGTCAGGCTGCCCTGCTTCAACATCTGAGTGCACATATGGTCATTGGTGCTCAAAATGTGGCTCAGCACATCACAAGGCGCTGTCGTGTAAGAAGGATTGAATGTGTCCGGGTGTTGACCACACGGTTGGGAGCAGGTCAAGTTTTGTAACCGGGTCGTGAGCATCGGCCGTTCCGGTTCATGACTCACAGGCTATGATGGAAAAGAACTCGGAATTAACTGGCGGTCGCATCGACACATATCATCGGTTACAAGACCGGCAGGCAGGTAGCTGGAGCGATTTTTCGCTCGTTCCGGCCGACTGCGTTCGTCCGACTGCTGACTGGATGGCGACACTCGTGTATCAAGATTGTGTGGTGTTGACAGTGGTTGACTTGGGACACGAAAATAATACGAAATCTTTTTCAATAACTGAACAATGTAACTTGTCTATTTGCAATTGTGACCATTATATTGCTGAAACTCGTACCCAGTTGAAGCCATGTCGTGTGTTTTGTGAGTTGGTTTTCAGGGGCTCGCTTGATCATGATTGGAAATTTATTTTGCACGGATTTATATTTGGCTTTCAAGTAATTAATACCGGTTGTCCGAGTGTTTACCCGGCACCTTCGTCATTTAAGTTAGCCACGGATGAGAAAATGTTTCTTCATAATAAACTGCTTGGTGAGTTAGAGTTTGGCTATATAAGTCGGACGTCGCGTCAACCAGATTGCACGCATAACATTTTTTGTGTAGCTAAGGGAGACAAAAGTTACAGACTAGTTGTAGATTGTTCAAAACCGTATGACAAGTCAGTTAATAGCTACGTAGATGAGGTAGCTCACGCATTCTCATATAAAGGTTTGGATTCACTAGTGAGTCACATGAATCAAAATGACTACATTGCAATTACCAACATCAAAAATGCTTACCGGTCAGTGGCCATTCATCCATTGAATCGGGTGAAACAGGGTATTGCTTTTGATTTTGGTGCTGGTACGGAGACTTTTTTTGATAATAGAATGTGCATGGGCCTATCGTCAAGCCCGTATATATTCACCCAGATTGGTAATTTTATAGTTCGCTGTGCAGCCCGTCACGGTGTAGAGATAGTGATAAATTATCTGGATGACTTTGCTGTCTTAGGGCCAACATGGTCGATTTGTGCACAACATCAACTAATAATTACTCAAATTTTGCGTCATTTAGGTTTAAAAAATTATTTTTTTCAGAAAATAAGATCACCGGCGCAATCTACTCGATTTTTAGGAATAGAGATAGATACAGTTAAGTTACAGCTGCGCCTACCTCATGATAAGATTGTTAAGTTGAAACGTCATTTGCGGCCGTTTGTGTCTATGCGGAAGGCAACGAGGCGCCAATTGGAGTGCTTGGCGGGTCGTCTGGCACACTGCTCCACGGTTGTCCGTGGAGGTCGTTCATTTTGTGCAAGGATTTACGAGGCTATTGCTGCTTTAAAGAAGCCCTATTACAGACTGAGATTAACTACTGATTTCAGAGAAGATATAACTTGGTGGTTGCAATTCATCGATCGCTTCAATGGTTTTGCACAGATGCTTGGCAAGCATGCGCCGGTGTATTCAGTGTATACTGACGCATCAGGCGATGGCTTTGGTGCTATTCACTTGACGGACTGGTGTGCAGGCACCTTTCATAAGCAAAATTCAGAGTTAAAACTAGAATTAGGTCATCATTTTGCACACTGCGATGATTTGTGCTTTGACGCCCATATTAATGTGACCGAAATGTGGGCTGTTTTGGCATCAGCTGCTAGATGGTAATCTTCTTGGCAAGATAAATCGATAATTTTTGTGACGGACAATAAAGTTGTCCAGTCAGCCTTAAATTCAGGCAAGTCAAAGAACAAAGTAATTATGTCCTGGATTAGAGCTCTATTTTGGGCTTCATGCGACTACAACTTTGAAATTTCGTCGGCATATATCAGATCTGAGAATAATATTATTTGCAATGCCTTAAGTAGGTGGTCAGACGTCGACACTAAAAATCGCTTACAGTCAGCGGATAAATCTCATGTGTTGTACTGCCAGCATCTGCTGCTTGAGCATTGAAGCCGTCAATGTTGTCACATTGTTATTGTTTATTTCTAGCTCTTCGCCGAGAGATGAAGCTCTTGCAAGACCAATATTACGTGCCAAACTCCCTGTTGGCGCGTGATACTCAAGTTCGCGCCTACATGCGTTTTGTTGACGAGTTTTCTGGGCTTCTGCAACCTACGCCATGTTCGTCCACGCAGGTCGCCTTGTACATAACGTGGTTGTCAACATTTTTGAAATATTCATCGATTACGAATTACCTAAGTGCACTGAACTTTTTTCCTTAAGTCGGAAGGTGTGACACCAATTGATTACCAGGCACATATAGTTAGAACTATCTTGGGGGGAGCTAAGCGCAAGTTAGGCTGTGCGGTTAAGAGAGCTGCTCCGTTACTTCCCAAGGAATTGTTGGTTATGTTTTCTCATTTTTCGTCATCCGTTGGTCACACAGCCACAAGAGCTGCTTTGTTATCGGGCTTTCGTGCCTTATTGCGTAAGTGTCAACTTACCGATTCTGATTCCATGTTATTGCGTAAGGACTTTGTGTTCTATAAATGGGGCGTTATTATCAAAGTTAGAAAGTCGAAAACGATTCAGTTCAAGCAGCGGGAGTTGCTTTTGCCAGTTGCCAAAGTCGCAAATCAGGGCCAATGTGCAGAGTATTGGCTGACAAAACATTTTTCGGAAGTTCCGGCGTCTGATGATGCTCCGGCCTTTCTAGTTCCGTCATCTGACAGTTCTTTGTCACCGTTATCATATGAGGCCATGCAGGCAACAATTAAACATTTTGCAGCTTTATCGGGACTTGATCCCTCGGAATATTCATTCCATTCACTGCGCAGAGGCGGCTGTACCTTCCTGGCGATGCAGGGGGCTTCATTAGAGGAGATAAAGACAAGGGGGGATTGGGCATCAGATACGGTCTTTAAATACATTTGCTCACCACTGTCGGAGCGTATTTTGGCCGACATGCGTGTCGCGACTGCCCTCGCGACAACTTAATGGCTGGGTGGACTTGGGGTCCGTGGCATCTCGCCCAGCCAGATACGGTCAATTCAGTTAGGTAACGGTTGTGTTATGAATAAATACCTGTATCCGCCCTTTGTCGTTTGGTTATCTGCTTCCACTACACTTGCGTATATCTGGATATGACGGTGTAGTGGAAATGCAGTGCCTCCCTCTAGTGTGTTTCCAAGGCATTGGTTGATCGGTAGTTGGGTTCGAATCCACTAGAGGGCGCCCCACGCGGCCTCGTCCCTACCTCCCGGCCCTGCCCAGTCCCACTCACGCTCCGGGCCTGGCCCGTGCTACTGCTGCTCGCTGCTTCCTAATTTAATTTTTTTTTTTTTATTATACTACTTATGGTTATTATTTGTTATTTGATTCTGAACGTTAACGCTTGAATATTAACTCGGTAGGGCATCTCGCCCAGCCAGATACGGTCAATTCAGTTAGGTAACGGTTGTGTTATGAATAAATACCTGTATCCGCCCTTTGTCGTTTGGTTATCTGCTTCCACTACGCGTATATGGAATGCAGCCTTTACTGCCTGGTCCCCACCTCCATCTGCCCCACCCTCCCTCATTCCCCCGCTGTCTCACGCTCCCTCCATCCCTCCTGCCCTCCACTCCCTCCGACCCTCCCGGCTTCACCGCCCTCCCATTCCCTCACTCCCCTTCCACCCCCCTCCCCTCCCCGCTCCGTCCCCCCTCCCCCGGCCTCACTGCCCTTCTCCTCCCCTTCCCCCCCATCCCCACCCTTCCCTCTCCTTATCTCCCTCCTCATCCACCTTACCCAGCACTCTCAAACCACACCTCCGTCCCCTCCCCTTTCCCGACTTCCTCTCAACCTCTCCCCTTCTTCCCCCACACTCCCTCTACCCCCTCCCCCTCCCTCTCCTCAGCCACCTCACTCGACGCTCTCAGACCACACCTCCCTCCCTCTCCCTCTCCCCTCCTCTCCGACTCCTCCTCCCCCAAACCTCATGACCCCCTCCCCCTCTCTGATGTAAGCGGTGTAATGAAAGGATGTGGACACGTTGAGATTGAGTGTAAGACTGGTTTATTCTCCTCTCCTCACCTGCTGGCGTCCCGTGCCTGGTCACATGACCAGCATGCCCAGTCTCGCATTCCATACATAGCCCACGGTACCGACATACCTTACATCTTCCCCCTTCGGAATGATCCCCTAGTATGGGGACTTCCTGTTCAATAAACAATGTATATCAAGTACATTATTTTCTCCCGTCTTTTCTTTTATAAAGGAGAAATGGAGAGAAAAAGAAAAAAAACAGAGAGAAAGAAAAAAACCAACATATATATATATATAATAAGAACAAAAAGAACAACAATGGAACAAACAAACAACATCAAGCAACTCAATGGCATCAATATCGACACACAAATGACTTATCTATGATTGTAAAGTATTCTGTCTATGTCTTGTTCTTGTGCGCTAGTGCACTTACAACAGTATTGTAACATGATTGCTTGTTAACATATTTCCTGTCTGATATTTACAACCTTCTTTTATTTATACCACTCGGTTTCTTGTCACCTAACATAACACGTTTCTTCTATGTTGTGCCAGTTGCACGTACAATATATATATTGACCTAGTCCCCTAACCTCTCTACTGGCCTACTGATTCGGCCTGACCTTGTGACATAAGCGTTGTTAGCGGTTGGGCATGTCGATTGAGGCGCGTCTGCCTGTTGTGATTGTTGTGATTGGGTTTGCGTGCGATTGGCTGTGCGAGAGGCATCGTGTTTGCTTGTTTCTGCTTTGAAGATTTGTACTCGGTTTCGACGTAATTTATTTTGATCATTGTTCATTATTTCATAGTCCCTGCCAGATGGGTTGTTTGTTTTTCTTATGGTCCCTTCCGTAAAACGATTGTCATGTGTTCTGTATCTGATTTTGTCTCCCATGTGAAGGGGCTGGTGTTCTGTTTTTGCGTGTTTGTCAAAATGTGCTTTCTGTTCTGTTTGATTTCCTGCAGTTTTGATCTCTGTGCCTTTGGTTTCAGATCTTTATTTCTGACAGGTAGCTTTGGCTGCAGTCGTTTATTCATTAGTAACTGTGCCGGTGAGACGTCTATTCTGGTTAACGGGGTGTTTCGGTAGTTCAACAGAGCTATGTTTACGTCTGTTCTTTCCACGATTTTTATCATGGTTTTTATTGTTTGTACATAACATTCGCTTTGCCCGTTGCTTTGGGCATGCATAGGGTTCGAGTATGTTGGCTTAAATCCGTACTCTACTGTGAATTGCCTGTATGCATTGCTTGTGAATTGGGGCCCATTGTCTGTTACTATTATTTTAGCCGAACATTTGTTTCATGGTTCTGATCATGTTTGCGCTAGTGGTGCTTGCTAGCTCCACGATTTCTGGGAATTTAGAATAGTAATCAATGAATAGAATGAAGTGTCTATCACAAATTTGGAAAAAATCAATGCCGATTTTGTTGTATGGTAATTCGGGGATGTCATGACTCACCAGTGGCTCTGTGTGCGGTTTATTTCTAAATGATTGACACGTTTGGCATCTGGATACTTTATCTTTGATCTGAGCGTTTATCCCTGGCCAAAAAACATAATCCCTTGCCAATTGTTTAGATTTAATTATCCCTAAATGGGCCTCATGGATTTTATTTATCATGTTGGGCTGTAATTTTGTTGGTATGATTATGCGATAATTTTTTAGTAATATGTTACCGCTTGTGGTGATATCTTTTTTATATGTGAAGAAAGGTTTTACATCTTCTCTAATGTTTTTGTTCGTTTCTGGCCACCCTATGCGTGTGAGGCGTGCTACTTCTCTTAAGGTTTCATCGTTTTGGGTTGTTTTTGAAATACACGTCAGGTCATCTTCAAAGATGTCAAGGGCAGCTATGCTGATGTCCCTGTCAAATAGGTTGTTCGGCCCTGTTGCTGTTGACAAAGTCAGGTAATAATTTTGAAGGCGCATGCACATTCGTTGCATTCTAGCAGACAACTTCCAAATCGGTTTGTTCATGATCGCAATCAGTGGTTTTTGATCCGTTTCGATTAATGTGTTTTTTCCAAATATATAGTCATGGAACTTTTGGCAGCCAAAACAGATTGCCGAAAGCTCCTTTTCTATTACTGCATACGCACATTGTGCGTCATTTAGTGCCTTTGAGGCCATCGCAATTGGTCGATCATTTTGGAACATTGTTGCCCCCAACCCAGACTTGGAAGCGAACACTTTGATGGTAGTCCGCTCTTTTACATTGTAGTATGTGAGCACAGGCGCTCTTGTCAGAGCAGTTTTTAACTTCGCGAATGCTTGTTTTTTATCTATATCCCAGTGGCATGCGACTTCACGTTTTAACAATATTCTTAAAGGTTTTGAAATTTCGACTAGATTTGGGATAAATTTCTAAGCATACCCCACCATACCCAAGAACTGCTGGATGTCAGCTTTGTTTGTTGGTGTTGGCATTTCATTGATTGCTTGTATTCGCTCGGCACTGGGTTTCAGCCCATGTTCTGTAAGTGTGTGACCCACATAACTGACTTCTTTCTTACAGATTTTAGACTTTTTGGGGTTTAGCTTTAGGTTGACCTCTCTTGCTCTCTTTAACGCCTCTAATCTAGCGTTATGTTCTTTTAGGGACTTTCCATATACTAGGATGTCTTCCGCCATGACGTTTACACCTGGCAGATCGCATAGTATTAGATTCTTTGCTGCCGTTTTGCCGTTTGGACCTTCTTTGGATTTTGCATTTCGGGTACCAAAATTTCTTCCGCCATCGGCAATCTACCTCTCAGCCTCCTGCTCATGAGCAGCTGAGCCGGAGATGCATTCAAGATGGGCAATGGAGTCTTACAATAATTCAGCAAAGCTAACTGAAAATCTGAATCAGTCTTCTCGCACTTCTTTAACATGTCCTTGACCGTTTGCACAAACCGTTCCACCTGCCCATTACTGCGAGGGTACTGTGGACTGAAATACATGGCCTTAAACCCATAGTGGTGTGCAAACTCCCTATACGCATGGCTCTTAAACTGCGGACCATTGTCCGAAATAACCTGACCAGGAATACCGTGCCTTGCAAAATTATCCTTCAACGCTTCAATAACAGTGACAGACGACGTATCGCCCAACAGCGTCACCTCTGGATATTTCGTGTAATAATCTACAGTTATCAGGTAATTTTTATGGTTTAACTCAAACAAGTCTGCACCGATGGTTGACAGGCGATCGGGTGATTTATCAACAGCTCGTTATGCAAACTTTACCGGTTGTTCTGGCAAGTGTCACACTGACTGACTTTATCTTCAATTTGCTTATTCATATTCGGCCAAAACATACAGTCCCGCGCCAGCTGCTTGGACTTTGTCACACCCAAGTGTGTCTCATGTAATGCCTCAATCATTTCACCGTGGAGACCCGGAGGAACCACCACCCAATTGCCTTTCATGACCAGATTATTTTCTATCGTTAACTCGTGTTTGTGTGGGATGTACTGTCTCAGACACGTGGTGTCTGTATGCGTGTAGTGTCCCACCCATCTTCAATGTGTGAGATCAGCATGGACATGGATACATCCTTTTCATATTCTCTGACAATCTTACTCAACAAACTTGACGATTGAATGTCCGCTGTGGCAATGCAGAACGTGTCATCGAACAGGTTACCATGACGTACTTTGGCACCATGCGCCCTGGACAACGTGTCTGCAAAAAAGATCAAAGAACCCTTCACATGACATAGCTGAATATCATAATTTTGCAACCGCATTCTCTGCATCTTAGCCAAAAGTTTATGAATTGGTTTCTGCATTATCGCCACTAACGGCTTGTGGTCCGTTTGAATCTGAACTTCCTTGCCAATGATATAGTCATGAAACCTCTGGCATCCGAAACATATGGCGAGCATTTCTTTTTCAATAGTGGCATAGCCACACTGCACTGAACTAAGCGCACGAGATGCGAGTGCAATTGGCTTGTCATCTTGCATCAACACAGCACCTAACCCTGACTGACAAGCATCTACTTGGATAACAATGGGTTTCTTAACATTGTAATATGACAACACAGGAGCAGTTCTTAACTTTTCCTTCAACTTATCAAACGCGCCCTGCTGTTCGGTTTGCCAGTGCCACGCAACGTCCTTAGCCAGGAGCCTGCGTAGTGGTTTGGCTATCTCGGACTTGTTGGGTATAAACTTGTGTACATATCCAACCATTCCCAGGAACCTTTGGATGCCTTGTTTGTCACGCGGCTCTGGCATGTCGATTATTGCTTGCACTCTGTCTGGATCAGGCTTCACACCCTGCTGGGTAAGTTGATGACCTACATACTTCACTGTAGTCTTACATAGCAAAAATGTTGTTTCGTTCAACTTCAGGTTAACCGACCTAGCTCGGTCCAACACAGCTCGGAGCCGCTCATTGTGCTCCTCAACAGTTGACCCATATACCAAAATGTTGTCCGTGACTATCCCGATACCGGGTACATCGCCCATGACACGGTGCATTTCCTGAATAAAAATGTCACGGCTGTTTTGATGCCAAAAGGGCAAGCGGGTGTACCTGTACCGGCCCCACGGAGTATTAAACGTGCACAGACGTGAACTTTCTTCATCTAACTCTATCTGCCAATAACCTGTCATTGCATCCAAAACTGATAAATATTTCGCATCTGCCATTTTGGCAATAATTTTGTCAATCGTTTTGGTAGGGAAAGGCCCTCTCTTTATCGCCTTGTTCAACTTAGTCGGATCCAGACAAATCCTTATCTTGTTTTTTTTTTTTACGATAGTTATGGAGTTAACCCACTCGGTAGGTTCATCTTGTTCAACTACGTACCTTACCCTGAATGGCAAATGGAATCTGTCTAGGCGGATCAATAACAGGTTGTACAGATTTATCGACATGAATGACAGCATTTGCTTTGATCAACCCCAAACCCTGAAACACATCTTTGTATTCGCTTACCAGCTTCTCCGCCTGAGCACTGGGACTGTTCGTCGGCTTGGAAATGTTCGTCGGCACAGCACAGTGCACCTCATCCACACGCGCAAGCAGGTTCAATGTCACACAAGCCTGCTTGCCCAAAATAGGCTGACAGTTCTGTAACACTTGGAACTTGAGCACTCTGTCACAGATGTCCAACAGCGCCTCCCCGTTGGGAGTGATCCGATGACCTGAGAACGTCACCAACGACCACCTGGTGTTCGTCAGCCACCCCGGAGCAACCCTGTCGAAGACGTACCTCGGCAGCATGTTCGCCTCCGACCCAGTGTCAAGCTTGAACTTGACAGGACAACCATTCACCCGAACGATCGCATGCCACAGCTCGGCGTCTTGCTCGGCACCGCGGTCCACAGCACCGACAAACAGATCCGTTGCCAGCACATTGACCTCCACCGGATCCGGGTCTTGCTCAGCATTGTGGGGGTCGGGCCTTTCAACGGTCAGCTAGTTGACTCTGCCCAGTCTGCTCCTGCAGACCTTACCAAAGTGCCCGATCTTCTTGCAGGCTATGCAAGCCTTGCCTTTCGCTGGGAAGACTCCCCGGTGGTGCTCCTATCCACAGTTCTGGCAGCGGATCTTGAACTCTCCTGCACCGGCGCCGCCGGCATTCCAAGATGGCGATTTCCAAGATGGCATCACCGATGACCGAACCGCCGGTGCACCGGTACATGCAGTAGCATAGTTCCTTACAAAATCAATCTCCTTACTTTCCACGTCTGACTTGGTGTCCTCAGGGTTAGGTGCCGTGTTGATGCAAGATGACAAGCCAATCGCACACAACTGAACTGAACTCACTCATTTCACAAATACTGACACATTTTTCCAAAGTTAACTCAGTAGTTTGCAGCAGTTTGTTACGCAAATTCACATTTCTCACACCAGCCACTAACCGATCGCGCAACAGCGACTCCTCCACCATACCATATTCGCAATCCTTTACCCTGTCTCTCAATGATGTGAGGTACGTAGCCATATTTTCTGTAGCCTGATTATGCGTATTAAACTTATATCTTGTGATGATAAGACTGCATTTTCCTACACAATATGTCCGAAATGCCTCTGTGTGGCCCGATCTTGTCTTGATCAGCGAGCGCGATATCCATATTGGCGAAAACTTTTTGCGCTTCCTCGCCAGCGACGTGAAGAAAGATGCAGCATTGCACTCGTTCTGGCTTCACTATGACACCTGCAGCTGTGGCGTATATGTCATATGCTCTGATCCATGTTTTCCAGTTCGATCTCGCGTTGTTGCTGAGGACAAGCTGACGAGGCGGGCGCAAACCCGGCAACGTATTAGCGGGCGGCATTCTTCCTAATCTGACACCATGTGAAAGTACGTCTGAACACTTTGACTTCTGGATACTGAATGGTTTATTCACAGCCTAGGGCTCGCTGAACCCGCCGGCTAAGCTTTCCATGACGTCATCTCATTAGCATAATCCTTTGTCTCAACCTCTGCATCTCATTAACATATATTAGCCACATACCTATACGTCTATTACTCATATATCACACCATGGATGAGGAGGGGGATTATTTGAATTATTGTTTTATATATCTTGGGGGGGGGGGACTTTTTTTTCTTTTTTT
This sequence comes from Branchipolynoe longqiensis, assembly GCA_030323885.1. NCBI lineage: Eukaryota > Metazoa > Annelida > Polychaeta > Phyllodocida > Polynoidae > Branchipolynoe > Branchipolynoe longqiensis. Next base: position 27,544,173 of record CM059196.1, on the reverse strand, counting down.
TTTACCTTGACACATTAACAAAATTTATTATTAGTGAGCATTTTTGTTTGTTTAAATTTCATATCTCAGGAGGGGGAAAGTGATTACTTTAATAAAAAAAAATTGTATGTCTGAAAGAGGGGTTACTTTTTTTGTGCATTTGATTTTACCTTGGATTGGTTGGGTGGGCACTTTTAAAATTTTGGGCGTTATTATGGGGCACCTTTCATTTGATATCTTGGGAGGGGGAGATGTGCCACCTCTCCATAATAAGGAAGCAGCTATTTGCACAGCAACGGTACCACTATTCACACCGCAGCTGCACAAATACTGGTCCACAGATTCCAAGTCATACATCCATACAACATTTTCAGCTATTTCCTACCTCAGGAGTGGGAGGGGATGTGAAAGCTCTCCATAATAAAACCAAGTTATCCGGGTATTCAAAGTGTATTATAGGCATAGGCCTACTGGTGTTGGTATGCCTCCCCCCACTGCACCCCTGCCCCCTATCCCCTGCTGTGCCTGAGGCAGAAGTTCAGTGTCAAAGTGCCCTACCCCCTCCCCCTCTAGTCAGGTTCCAGTTCCCATCGTGGCCACTAGCCCGGGCACCCCCTTCCCTGCGGCGAATCGGGTGCTCTAATTGGATGTCTGCCGCTGTCCGAATAAGGACACCACATACCGGTATTTGCACAGCCGCTGTGCAAATAGCGGTATGTACCTCTTTGCTTGCTTAAAATGCTTAAATGTGTACCGGTACATTACGTATGTTGGCGAGTCAACATATTTAATTCACAAACGAGGCAAGTCGACACTCAGCACGTGACCACTCCCCACTCTTCCCTCACTTCGCTTCTTGCTTTCATAGGAGCAACACTATTCTTCACTTACCTTGACTTCTCCTTCTGTGCCGGCCGTCACACACTCATGCCACCCTGTAAGCGGCTCGGTAGGCCGCCGCTCCAGCCGCAGCTTCGTAGGGCGTCTCTACGACGAGCAGCTCCGATGCTTGCCTCTTAAGCACGCATTAACCGCCCCTCTGCACTGTCGTCATCTCAACAAACCGACAGCTTGTCACAAGACCCAGCTCCGAAGCCATCAGATTTAGCCACTGTCTTGGAGCTTCAGAGGGAAGCATTGCAGGTAGCACGAGACCTGGTTGTTCGGGTAAATGCTCTTGAAAGGGTGGCTGCAGTGCCATGCCCCCTCCCTGGGGCCTCCCCCGTCCATTCCCAGCCTGTTACTGTGGCCCTCTCGTCGTCGGAATCAGTGTGTCGACAGTCTCAACTCCCTGTAATTGCACACCGTCCGGCTCAAGTGGAGCCAGACCATCTCACAGGTGGTCCGGTTCAAGGGCTGTCACAAACGCCTAGGTACTACTTAGCGGAGGTGTTAGAGCCTGCCGGTCCGTCAGTGATTGCTTCTTGCCCCGCCCACTCGGTCAAGTCACGGGCGAAGCAAGCTGCCGCCGCCATTGCTGATATCCTACTCGACCCTGAGGCCTCCCTCAAGAAGCCAAAAGGTAAAGTGTTTCTTCCTCATCTCCTTATCACCAGAGGCAAATCCTTTAAACCCATAGGCTTGGGAGAGGCTTCCGGGCCTGAGTACTTTGGGGCGTTGATTCTCTTGCTTCTCTTCCCTCCCTCCCTCCTCCCTCCCTCTTGGCCGCCATGTTTGCTGAAACACGAGCAAGATCTGGCTCATATGGCCACTTTGAGGGAGTGGCCAGTGTGCAGGCATTGGTCAGACAGAGTTTTCAAATTAATTGCTGATTGCCGCCTTCCACGGGGGTGGGAAGACCAAGCCGTTATAAAGGATTTGCAATGTGACATTTGAACAGCTGCCAGTAGGGTGACCCCCTAACCCCCCACCTTCACCTATTTCCCGCTCAACACTCTGCTTCCTTCCTCGCACAGATGCCTTCTTTCACGGCTTTGTATTCCCCTGCCCCAGTTCCCGCTCCAATAAACACCCGAGTTGAGTATTATAAGGACACTGACGGTCGCCCCTGCAATAACTGGAACTAGGGAAGGGAGTGCGGGTTTCCTCTACACACGGCAACCATCCCACGAAGATGCTTCATATCTGTGCTTCGTGCGCCTATCGCATTAAGAAGCTGCATCTTCACAAAGAGCAGGACTGCCTTAAGTGAAGAAAGAGCCTTTAATGATAGGAAAGCTGCCGAGAAGCCAGCTGCACTCGGTTCTACTGTAAGTGACTTTACCGTAGAAACACCATCTGTGTACTTGGGTGAGCATGCCTCCTCTCACCTGCTACAACAACACTGTCAGGCCCCGCCTCCTTCTGCTGGCTGGCGGTCGGGTAGTTCGCCGACCGCATCGGGTAGTTCGCCGACCCCCCCTCCCACTTGCACACGGCAGTTACAAACACACAACCAGAAATACCTGTATACCTGTCTGACTTATCCGCGTGCCTCCCTGCCCACACATCGCCACACACAGAAACCAGTTACTTACAGTGTCATGCCCTTCTCCCTTCACCCAGTTCCCCGGCCCACTCCTTTCCCCCTCCCTCCCTCCCCTCCCCTCCCCCACCTCCCTAGGTCCTCGCCAGTAACACCTTGTAAAGTCGACGGCTGGCAGCTGTGGTTGTGTAGGTAGGGTAAATATGAAATCACTACAGGCAAGAGAAAGGTAGAGTAGAAAGTGCACAGAAGAGAGTTTACACCCTCAGGTTTATTATTATATAGTCTCATGAATCCAAGATGGCTGTCACACCTGATCAGCTCCTCCAATCAGCACTATGCATTCTGCAACCAACCAATGAACATTCACCCTGCCTGTATCCAAGCCTTGGTTATTGATGGCTACAGTGCCCTGTTGTGTCTGGTGTGCAGTGATCCGTAAATAACAATTGGGGTGAGGGGGTATGTGAGCTGAGCTGCTAAGGCCCTGTCACACTAACAGTAGTGCCCCTCCCACACTATCTATAACTGCACAATGTCTATCTAAGTCAGTAAAGGATCACCAGCACCACATAATAACTTAATGCCTCTGGCTTTATATACCATTTACCTTTTAATACAACAATTGCAATTACTATAGACTAGTTCACACCATCCTCAAAAGTCTAAATATCGAGGAATTTTACAACCTAGTGTGATGGCGCTCACTGACCCACTCCCGCCTTTGCCTGTGTCAACACATTTTGCCCCGATCAGCTGTTCTCTGTCTCCCACCACCCTTCCTAGCTCTTACTGCATGCCTGTTCCCTCTGTTTTCTCCACACCTTCTCCAGCACTTGTGTCTGCTGCTTCCCTGCCACTCCCAATAGAGATTGAGTACGATTGTTTCAACATGAGTTCTGATGCTCTACCTCTACTTACAGGTTCCATACAACATAGGCAACACTCTCCACCTTCACAAGCAGCCTTCAGCTCAACTCTCGCTGAGTTCTGGCTGAATGCACTTCCTACTGCGCTTAAGAGTGATATGGCATTTTGTAAACTGTATCAATGTGTTAGACTTTCCGCTCTGCCTAATTATTTAGATGCTAAGATCCCTCTTTCTTCTGGTCTTAATATTCCGGCTTGGCGCTGTGAATTGGCAGAGTACCCAGATAAGCAACTAGTTGACCTTCTAGCTTTTGGTTGGCCTTAGACTATACTGCTAACATTATTCCCACCCTCACTCTCAAGAATCACATGAGGCAGACAGATGTAGACATTCATATTAACATGAGGCAGGCAGATGTAGACATTCATATTAACGCATTTATCTTGAAGGAATGCAAGCATGAAGCAATGTTGGGTCCCTATGATGATCCTCCGTTTGAGCCTTGGTTTCAAGTGAGTCCCCTCATGACCTCCCCCAAAAAGAACTCCGAAGCCAGGCGAGTCATTCTTCACCTGAGTTTCCCTCATGAAAAAAGTGTTAATTCCGGGATCTAAAAAGGTTTCTATCAAGGTCAACCCTTCTCGTTCTCCCTTCCCTCTGTCAGTACACTGACGGATCGTCTGATTAAGATAGGTTCCGGCTCATGGCTTTGTCCAGCCGATCTCTCCCGGGCTTATAGACAGTTATGGGTCTTCCCTCTGTCCACCCCTCTCCTGGGTATTATGCATAAAGACAAGTATTATCTCGATCTCGCCCCCCTTCGGGTGCCGCACCTTTGCCCTGGCTTGTGCTCGAACGACCAGAGCGGTGGTTTGGCTGCTAAGAAGATTAGGGTTTTTCTCATTATGCTACCTCGACGACTTCGTCGGGGTAGAGTGTTCAGAAGTATGAGCGAATGAAGCATAAAACTGCTTCATTCGACTAACACAAAACTTTGGTTTAGTGTTGGCTCAATGAAAGTGCTTTCCTCCGGCCCAACACCTTGTTTGGCTATGTTTCCATATTGACTCCGTGGCAATGGCAGTGACGCTTCCTCAAGAAAAGAGGTGCTAGCAGAGTGCATGTCTGGGAAGCTTAAAACTTCCAGGAAGAAAGTTCAGAGTTTGGCGGGCAAGCTTCAACACATAGCTAAGTGTGTGAAGCCCGCAATGAGGTTCACAGAACAGGGTCCTCACAGCATTAAGGGCCGCCCCTCCCATCAGCATCCCTTCTCCCCTCTTATCCTAAAAGACCCCTCATCACACACCTAGAACTAGTAGAAACCTTTAATTTAGTGCTCGCCCTCACCTATCTCCTCCCTCCCGATCCTCATAAATTTATCAACTCGATAAACACTGATAATCAAACGTCCCAGCAGGTCCTCTCCACAGGCTCTGGGAGGGACCCTTTCCTCTGTGCATGCACTCCGCAACTCTGGCTAATAGCCGCTAAGAATCACTGTGAGCTCTCCATTAGCTATATACCCGGCTCTCAGCTAACTTTCGCAGATTCTCTAAGCAGGGCTCCGTCAGACAGGAAAGCTAGGGAATTAATCGGGGAACAGATTAAAGCCCGCAACCTTAGACAGATAATTATTGCCCCAGACCTTGCTGTGATTAACTTAGAAATTTAATCACTCGTACCTGGAAGATAATTTGTTCTTTTTGCTTCTATCTTCCAGGCTACTGCATGAACGAGCACCTACACCTCATAGCCAGAAGCATATAGACAGGCAAAAACAGCAAGCTGAACTTCGGAGAGTTTGCCAGTTTTGCCACTTTTTTCTGTGATGGCCTGCGCCATTTTGGGTCTTGAGACTATAACAAACAAGCCCTCTGATTGGACAGTCTGAAAGGTAGTATCTGATTGGATCCGACGTCCTGAGTCATGACCGTACTGATGGTGCTGACCTAGAAATAGTCAGGGTACATCCAAACTCCATTCCGACCTAGTTTAGGGTTAATAAGGGTCAAGGTTACTAGCCAAGTGATCTAGCTGGGTGAGAGTGGAGAGAAGGGAGAGAAAAACTGAGGTATTTTCAATTTTCTTTAGAGTAGTTCAAACAGGAAATATATTTGTTTTAATGTTAAATATATGTTAGTCCAATTACATTGCATAATTCAATCAGAAACACATATAGAAGGGAAACGTTTTTTGTTGTGGAATGTAAAAGCTTTGGAATGTACAGGGTTTGAACCCACAACACCAAACAAGTTGAGATTACAAGTTCAACACCCTAAACACTAGACTACAGAGGCCACATGTAGTTGGCTATCACAGTTCAGGCTATTTGTATATAGGACGTCATATACAAGATGTATGTATGTATGTGTGTATGTATGTATATGTGCATGTCTATACCTTGTACATACCTTATACCCAATGGCCACATCGGTCATGTGACCCTCTAGCATGCCGGAGAGACGTTACGCATACACCATGCATGCGGGAGGCATGCTGGCCAAACGATAAGCATTACTCTCCCTTCTCTCCACTGACCCAGCCATTTTTCAAAACAACAGCTGCCAGCTACAGTCCCAGCCTCAGACACCCCCACCCCCCACCTTGGCCTCAGCACTGACCCACTTCTGGTGCAGTGGGTCCACTACTCTTCTCACACATATTCAGTTACACAAACTGATATGGTGTGCTTGGAGAGCATTTGTCGGAGTACAGTTCCAGTCTCAGCGGTCTATACAGGTTCCCTTTAAGAAGATCTCAACATGTTATAGTGTATATTCCATTGTTTACATATGGATATGATTTGTAATACAAGATGACACTGTATGTGAAGTGGAGTGGATTTTTTCCAAGAAGAAATCAAATTATACAATTTGGACTCAGATCACTTTCCCAATATATTCCGAATGAGATCATAATCCAGAATAATTCATTGACATATTTGCATCATAATCAAGAATATATCTAGCATTATGAATGATTTTCTCTGCACATGCAATGCTTAAAGAAGGCACTGAAATGTGCATTTTGCTATGACATTGTTTTGATTGGTGAGAAAAAATGTGAGTGATAACAGCAAACAACTCAGGCACCTCTGTGCCTGGCCTTTGAAACGACCACAGTGGTGACCTCTCTTGAAACAAAGGCCAGGGGACCAGGCTAGGTGGTGTTCTCTGTGGCGGAGTGGTTAGAGTGTCTGACTTTTTTCTAGGTCAGACTCCTAATCTGAGGGTCGGCGGTTCGATTCCCAGTGCCTCCAGCTCTGCCAATTTGGATTTCCACCGCTGTGTATAACTTACAGCGTGGTGTTCTATGTAGCGGAGTGGTTAGAGTGTCTGACTTTTTTCTAGGTCAGACTCCTAATCTGAAGGTTGGCGGTTCGATTCCCCATGCCCCCAGCTCTGCCAATTTGGATTTCCACTGCTGTGTATAACTTACAGCGTCATCAAAGGCTGGTTGCTCTCATACCATGTCTATGTGGTGTGGGAGGTTAAAAATCCCTTGGATTGGTAAAAGTGTAGGCTCGGGCTTTCTATCGACCAGCAGTGGAATGAGGAAGACCAGTCGTCTATGACTGAACTTTCCCCTGCTTAAACAACTAATGGACCAACAAAAAAAAAAAAAAAGGCTGGTTGCTCTCATACCATGTCTATGTGGTGTGGGAGGTTAAAAATCCCTTGGGTCGGTAAAAGTGTAGGCTCGGGCTTTCTATCGACCAGCAGTGGAGTGGGGAAGACCAGTCATCTGTGACTGGGATTTCCCCTGCTTGGGACAATTAATGTACCAAAAAAAAAAGAAGAAAAAAAGAAAGAAAAAAATGAAAAAAAGAGAGACAAATAAGTGTTCACACTTCCTGTCTACCATTCGCTATATCGCTATATCGATATATGGGTTTTTCTCAGAAACTGTGTACCAAAACCTTGACATCCCTACCAACAAATCTAAATGCTTTAAAACTCCTGATATCCAAGTTTCCTCAATGTTTATATTCTATTACATCTGTTAATTTGAGAAAGAAAAAAACCCACATATTCTGCAATATTTAAGTAGGTCAAATGACGAGTCTTACCAATAATTAGCAGTGTAACATGGAAACCAAACTTGCTCCAAAACTGTATATTTTCCTCACAAGGCTTGACATGTGCTTTACATGATGTTAAGAGTGTAGTTTTTGTGTGTGTGTGCAAAGTACTGTACATGTGTAAATTCTTTCTTTTTTTTACAATAGTATTACAATTATACTGGATAAGATATTGCCATGGATGTAAAAAAATAATGAACATTTGATTTTTGACTTTGAATAAATGCATTTTATGATCTGATTAATCATGTAACATGGAAACCAAAATACAAACTTACACAAATTTAATCAAACACATACAAAACATGAAAATGCAATTTAGAAAAAATTGAGAAAAGAATTTGTACTAGAAATAATAAGTTAAATAAATAATGGTGTGATTAAAATATATTTTGTCTTCAGCAGGCAACCTCAACCATCATGATTTAAGCACTTGCAGAATCATGAAAAATGTGTGTAAAATTAAGGGCAAAAATAAAATATTAAAGAAATCATAACTTAGGGACTAATAGACCAATTTACTGTTATTATATATATTTGTGATCAAAATGATCAGATCTTTCTAACTGTACCACTTCATGAAAAGAAAGAAATCAGTTTGGAGTAGGCCTACTTATTAGCATACAAACATGTGACACAGAAGAAACGAAATAGAAAACCAGCCTTTGACCAAATAACGGCAGTGATGAACTGCACACTCTTGCTCATTTGCCTTTCCTGCAGTTTGTGCATAGGAATTCACATGAAAGTAGGCCACTATTCTATTTTGAATTAATTTGATGGTGTGATTTTGAATTAGTATGGTAATGTTCCAAATGGGTATCAACTAATTTTAACCAGACATTGAGCTCAAATTTCATTGTTCACAGGCTTACTCTAAGTATACCATAAACAGGTCAATGTGGCATGAGTTAAATAGTGAAAGTAGTTCATGTGTTTTGTTTATGCTCAATGCTTGATTGGTAGTTTCACAGTGTGGGCAAGTGGAATCAAAATATTACTCTGCTAATGACTCCAGATATGGTAAATTATTTCCTTATTTTTATTCTATTTAATAATTTTTAAAAAGAAACTCCAACTAAGGAGGATGTTGAATATGACCATTTGAAAAGAAGTCTCTTGTTGTTCAAGGGTTTTCATTAAGTTTGTGACACTTTATTTTCAATCGTGTCGACAATGTCACAAATTGGTGCATAATTCTCTATTGATTCAGTCACATCCATCCAAATAATGTACATAATACACAATACTGGCACTCAATTTGATCTTTCCCATCAATTGGCTACAACATGAAATCAAAATATTGATATTGCAATGAAAGGTTGCTTTGAAGTAGGGCCTATAGTTTTCAAATAGACTACCCCAAGTGGTGAAGTTTCTGAGAACAACCCATATCCCCATCATTTTGCCATGTAACATCATAAATATATTATATAAGATGATAATTATAAATACTCATCTATCATAGCCCCTAATTTCAAACTCTGTGTGTGCAGCAGTGATAGATAGTCCAAAAACGTTGTTTTTAAACCTTTTTAACACTACTCAGTTCACAAAAATATTAGTTCAGCAATTTGGCATTATGCGTCGCCAACGACCTCTGTGCAGGACCCATCTGGGTGAGCTTGGTCCCCTGCCACGAACAAGAAGTCCTTAGGCTTGGTGTAAAGACTTACATCATCGGGACCAGTGATGGTGTTCCTCCGCGTGTGTGCTACTCTGCGATGGAGCAGTCAAGGCGTTAAGCCCATAGACCCAATTTGCGGTTATATAGTGCAATAACTATGTACCGGCATCTCACTTTGAAAGTTTTATTTGAATTATGTATATTTAGGGAATGTAAATATCGATAAAAAAATAGATCCCGGTATTGGTGTATGTTGTAGGCTTAATAGATTGATGGCCTATGGGCTTAATGGAATTTGATTTCTTCTTGAAAAAACCCAACTCCACTTCACATACAGTGTCATCTTGTATTACAAATCCTATATATTTTTTAAACAATGGAATAGAGGGGGTGAAATGACGTTATGAGACAACTTCTGGTGGCCATATTGGATTACATTGAGTTTATTTACCGATTTGTTGGTTTATTTGTCAGTGTTTTGAGCAGTTTGGCCTCAGAAGTTTGGGGAAAGGGGTTTTTTAATGGAGGGGAAGTATTTTTAAAATCATGTAGCCTCACATCTTTGCTAAAGTGCAGTGTTGACGTCACATGCACTCCCTCTATTGACAGTCTAACTCTAAATGACGATGGATGGCATATTGCATGAAATGAGTTATGTTAGTTTTAGCAAATTCATATCAATGAGTGACATTAGGAGTATTTCTGATAGGCATAACTGCAGTGGCTTCCCAGATAGCGCAGAGCCGTCGGGCCGATGTTGGCTATTGGTCGCACGGTCGCCATACATTTTCCAACGTCAGGCCACCGTCGGGTCGATGGTGGTGGTCGGCCCCTCTTTGCCGTTCTTTTTCCCTATATTTGCCACCGCCGGGGCGACAGTGGTGGCCCACCATTGGTTGCCTTCAATTTCCACATATTTGCCACCGTGGGCTGACAGTGGTGACCCGCCGCTTGTTGCCGTGCATTTTCCACCGTCGGGCCACCGTCGGGTGGTTGCTGGTGCCCAGACAGCATGGAGCTGTCGGGCCGACGGTGGCTATTGGTCGGACGGTTGCCACATATCTTCCACCGTCGGGCCGACGGTCACTAATGGTCGGATTTTCACCACACATGTTCTACCATCAGGCCACCATCGGGCCACCGTCTGGGCCCAACCGGCCCCACGGCGGGCCACCACCCTTGGCCCGACGTCGGGCCCGATGGTGTAAAATATAATCTTTTTTTGTAAAATATTTTGTTAATCTTAACCAAAAGGCTTTTACAATGAAAATGGTGTTTAATGAGCTGTTGGGCCAATCGTGGATCAGTGGACAAACACCGTTGGCCCAATGGCATTTGCCACCGTTGGCCCAATGGCGTTTGCCACCATTGGCCCACTGGCGTTATGACATGCCAACAGACAGGCAACTACAGAGCCTCCCCCATCATCAAGATATGGTTGAGAAATATGTTAAAATGTACCTAACTAACAACCATAGGTGAGGTGTAATATGATCGCTTTCGGAACAGGTCACTACGGAGTCAGAAATGACAAATGTCCACTCAGTGCTCATGAAACATCATTTTCATTGCAAAAGTGCTTTAGTGAGGAGTGCTGGGTTTTGTCGAGCAGGCATCACTTCTGAGCTAACTTTTTAGCCTAGATTAGTGTCCTATTAGCTGCTTTCATGGGTTCGAGGCAGCAAATTCTGGAGAGTTGTGATGTCAAAATGTAGTGAAACGGAATTAATCACATTTTCTTTCAATTTCTTGCCTTTAATATGAGTTGCTTCCGTATAAATCGAAATAAAATACAATTCCGAATATTTTATGCTATGGTTTACTATGTTTTTGAGTCATAAATCATAGTACGGAACAATTTTACTTAGTTGTGTCTATAACAACTTTATTATTGGCCAAAAGTGGAAGGTGGGCATGTCCGTTCCGCGTACCCGACCTGACTTTATCCGGCCCAACTTTACGCAACCTGACTTTACCCGGCTTGCCTTTACCCAACCTGACTTTACCTTACCCGACTTTAACCGACTTGACTTTACCCGACCAGACTTTACCCGACTTGACTTTACCTGATCTGACTTGACCCAACTTGACTTAACCCGACCCGACTTAACCCGACCCGACTTTACCCGGCCCGACTTTACCCAACCCAACTTGACCAAAGCTGACTTCACCCAACCAGACTTTACCTGACCTCAGCTCTGCAAATAGTAATCATTCTTCTGCTATTTCGCAGAGTAAAGCAGCTGTGCAAATAGCAATCTGTGAATAGCAAGCATTCTTCTGCTAATTCGCAGAGCTGCTTAGTGGCTCTGCAAATAGCCTAATCCATTCGATTAACCAACTTGGATCACCCAAGCCACTTTTTGGCGCATGCGCACATCCTACAGACTCGGGTTCAATAAACGACACGCTTCTCCACGCGTTCCGCAGTGGAGAAGCAGCCATTCCGCAGTGTATGCGGCAGTTCTGCAGTGTATGCACCACCGGACGGGTTGGGCTTACCCAGAGCCCGGCACATTTGCGATGGATCCTGTCCAAACGATAATGCATAGGCACGACCAGAACGGCTTGTAAAATGGCTAAAGCTCAGATCTGTGGTTGTGTAGGCAGGCTATGGTGAAATCAATACAGACGAAGAGAAAGGAAGAGTATAAAGTGTAAAGAAGAAGAGAGAGCGTCAAGCCCTCTGGTATATTATTTATATGGTTACATGGGTTCTACAATGAATCCCTTTCCTCCGATGGAAAACAAGCATTCTTGGCCCTACCAGTAGGAATCCAGCATTCCTGGTCCCCATGGCTACCAGTGGTCTGCCCACCACCACCAAGCTGTATGGCCCCATGGCCACCACCAACCTTGACCTTTGAGTGTGGTGATCACTATCCCAGCAGAGGGGGTAGGCCCTGAGTGCAGCAACACCCAGACCTGCCAGCACCACTATGTCTATTTACTTCCCACCCAGACACCACCAGCCCTTACATATATATACATATACATGCGCCTGGTCACGTACACCGATCAGTAATAGAACATTTATCGGAATATTTTACAGGCTGCTGCCTTCATAGCATTAAAACTGGAAACCTGTGTATTTGCGGTCGATCCCATCAAACCATTAATACTCAGGCCCGTCTGATGTGACAAGCATGGAACGCACGCTGCATTAGCTAATACAAAAGATCTGAAAGTAAAAATCTTTCAAATGCACATAGCTCACTCAGATTTTGGAATATAATAACAATTCAAAAAGCATAATGCTTCTGATTCATTGGAGCTTCCAGTGAATATATAATTTGAATGTTTGGATCCCTTTGAACATTTTAGGAGGTTACCTATCTATGCACACCAGACTGGGTAAATACCATGAGGTGGCCTGAAGTCACTGTATGGCCACAGTGGAAGTATGGGGTGAATCTTTTATCGAACGGCAGCTGTGCAGTGACATTAAGGCTGCTGTACGATGGCCTTGCGGTTTGTTTACATGAGCGATATCGAGTGATACCACTGCAATGACTCTCCCATACTAGTAATTATGAAGCTATTCAAGTAAAAACGTTTATTATTAGGACGCATATGACTTACTTTATATTTCATTGCAATTGTGTATTTATTATAATAGGCTAAGTTAATCTTTTTAACAAAACATGTTGGTTGTATACTTTTTCCCTGCATTTTGTGTGGCTTTCGCTGAAAGCTGGGGAGAATGCAAATGTCACGTGACTATGAAAGCAGCTAATCATCTTAATATCTAATATGAGGTGCATACACATCTATGATATTAAACTGATTTTTTCAAATCCTCCTCCAGTGTCATCTATGGTAGGAAACATATATCGTCTCCATGTGGTATCCAGAGATTCCTGTTTGGGGCCCATACTGTAACCCATATGGACCCTGCCCATATAGTACAGAGCCATCAGGCCGACATTGGCCTGATGGTGGCCGCACCATCGGCCCAACGGTGGCAAATCGCTGTCGGGCCGACATTGTTTTGTCCACTGACCCTCCGTCGGGCCACCCATACCAGCATATGCCACCATTGGCCCAACGGTGGCCCAAAGGTGTTGTTTGCCACCCATAGCAGCATACACCACTGTTGGCCCAACGGTGGCCCAATGGTGGCCCAATTGTGGCAAACGGTGGCAAACCGCCATTGGGCTGATGTTGTTTTGTCCACTGACCCGCCGTCAGGCCAATGGTGGCAAGCCACCCATACCAGCATATGCCACCATTGGCCCAACCGTGGACCGACGGCATTTGCCACCCATAGCAGCATACACCACTGGTTGCCCAATTTTTTTGAAGATTTATACTGCCTATCATGGATAAGTCTGAATAGACTTGTTTTCACCATTAGACAGTTTGGCGATAGAAAGCCCGAGCCTACACTTTTACCAACCGAAGGAATTTTTAACCTCCCACACCACATAGACATGGTATGAGAGCAACTGGCCTTTGATGATGCTGTAAGTTATCCACAGCGGTGGAAATCCAAATTGGCAGAGTTGGAGGCATGGGGAATCGAACCACCAACCTTCAGATTAGGAGTCTCACCAGAAAAAAGTCAGACACTCTAACCACTAAGCCACAGAGAACACCACGCCCAATGGTGGCCCAACGGTGGCTGCACTGTCCAATAACACAGAGCCCATATAGGTCCATATGGGTTACACTGTGGGCCCCAAGCAGGAATCTCTGGATACCACATGGAGAAGATATATGTCTCCTGTGTCACAAAACAGTTACAACAGATGCCACTGGAGGAGTAAACCCAATTTTAACAAATCAGTTTAATATCATAGAGCTGCATGCACCCCATATTAGATATTAAGATGATAAGACAATAATCTTGGCTAAAAAGCTAAGCTATGAAGTGATGACTGCTAAACAAAACCCAGCACTCCTCACCAAAACAATTTTGCGATGAAAATGGTGTTTCATGAGCATTGGCAGGCATTTGTAACTTCAAACTCTCTACTGACCTGTTCCGAAAGCAACCGTATTACACCTCTCCTATGGTTGTTAGTTAGGCACATTTTAACATCCTTCTCAACCATATCTTTTTACCGCTTGATGGATGGGGGAGGCTCTGTACTTGCCTGTCTATTGGCATGTCTCATACGTCGACATACGTTACCACTACGTCGGACCGTCGCTACGCTTAAAGGCCCTGTCACACCTCACCGATTGAGGAACCGGACAGAAACCGGACACTGTCCGGTGAAATACGGCAATGTACCGTTTATATACGGTTGGCGTGCGGCATGTTTGTTTTCTGTCCAGTGGTGTCCGGTGTGTACGGTGGGAAGTTTTGAACATGCACAAAACTTGTATCGGACACAACCGGCCTGACGTGTACGGTTGGTGTCCGGTTTAAGTCCGATTAGTCCCTTTTATCCGTTTCATGTCCGGTACCCATCCGTTACATCTCCGGTTTGCTTCCTGCAGAGTCCGTTGACGGTGGTGTGGTAATTCGGTCAGTATATGTTTTCGGCGCGTCCGTGATCAGTCCGGTACGTGTCCACTTGACATTCAGTTGTCGTTCGGTTATCGTCCGGTGGCTATCCGTTCATGTCCGTTTCATATCCATTTCATGTCCGTCCGTCCAGCATCAGTTGATGCGATTTCAACATTTCGACACATTTCGATACATTTTGATACCGAACACCACCGGTCTAGACAATTCTTTGACCGATTTATGTCCATTACTCAATCCGGTAAGGTGTGAGATGTGTTTTAGGCTCAGTCACACCTTACCAGATTGGGGTACCGGTTGGAAACGGGCACTGTCAGGTGAAATACGTCAATGTCCGTTTTATATATGGTATGCATCCGGCATATCAGTTCTCTTTCCGGTGGTGTCCGGCTTGTACGGTGGCAAGTTTTGAACATGCACAAAACTTGTACCGGACACCGCCGGACTGATGTGTATGGTTGGTGCCCATTTTATGGCCATTTAGTCCGTTTTGTCCGTTTCATGTCTGGGACCCATCCATTACATCTCCGGTTGGCTTCCTGCAGAGTCCGTTGATGGTGTTGCGGGAATTCGGTCCTTCAGTTTTTTATGTTTTCGGCGCGTCTGTTAACAGTCCGGTACATGTCCGTTTGATGTTTGGTCCGTCCATTTGACATTCGGTTTTTGCCCGTCGGTTCACCGTAACTTGTCCGGTTACATACGGTGTTATCTGCTTATCGTCCGGTGGCTATTCGTTAATGTACATTCCTTGTCCGTTTAGCATCCGTTTCATCCGGCGGCCTTTGACCCGAAAGCGCAACATTTCGACACATTTTGATAGTTTGATACCGAATACCATCAGACTAGAAAATTCTTTGTCCGGTTTATGTCTGTTGCTCAATCTGGTAAGGTGTGACAGGCACCTTACCGGATTGGGTACCGGACACAACCGGACAAAGAATTTTCTAGTCCGTTGGTGTCCGGTATCAAAATGTACTGAAATGTGTCGAAATGTTGCAAAGGCGCCCGGACGAAACGGACACTAAACGGACAAGGAACATACATTAACGAATAGCCACCGGATAATAACCAGACGATAACCGGACAACAACCGGACAACAACGGACGGACCGAACATTAACGAATAGCCACCGGACTGTCACGGGTGCGCCGAAAAAAAGGCGTAGGACCGAATTCCCCCAACACCGTCAATGGACTCTGCAGGAAGCAAACCGGAGAGGTAACTGATGGGTACCAGACAAAACGGACTAAACGGCCTTAAAACGGACACCAACCATACATGTCAGTCCACCGGTGTCCGGTACAAGTTTTGTGCATGTTCAAAACTTGCCACCGTACACACTGGACAGATAACGGACACGCTGGACGCCAATCATATATCAACCATACATTGCCATATTTCACCGGACAGTGTCCGGTTTCTGTCTGGTTCCTCAATCCAGTGATGCCAAAGAGCGGTGGACCACCACCACCGACGGCCAGACGGTGGTCCGACGGTGGAAAATGTGTGCAAAAAGAATGGCAAAAAGCGGCGGACCACCACCGTCAGCCCGACGGTGCCCCGATGGTGGCAAATATGTAAAAAGAATGGCAAAGAGTGGCGGACCACCACCGACGGCCCGACGGTGGAAAATGTGTGCAAAAAGAATGGCAAAGAGCGGCGGACCACCACTGATGGCCCAACGGTGGCTCGACGATGGAAAATGTGTGCAAAAAGAATGGCAAAAAGCGGCGGACCACCACCATCGGCCCGATGGTGGCCCGACAGTGGCAAATATGTAAAGAATGGCAAAGAGCGGCGGACCACCACCGATGGCCTGACGGTGGCCCGATGGTGGAAAATGTGTGCAAAAAAAATGGCAAAAAGCGGCGGACCACCACCGTTGCCCCGACGGTGGCCCGACGGTGGTAAATATGTAAAAAGAATGGCAAAGACTAATAGCCAACATCGGCCCGACTGCTCTGTGCTATCTGCATGGCTGCGTGGAAAATGTGTGCAAAAAAAATGGCAAAAAGCGGCGGACCACCACCGTTGCCCCGACGGTGGCCCGACGGTGGCAAATATGTAAAAAGAATGGCAAAGACTAATAGCCAACATCGGCCCGACTGCTCTGTGCTATCTGCATGGCTGTTTGGCTGGGTAGCTTTCCACCATTGGTCCACCGTTGAGCCACTGTTGGGCCACTATTGGGCCACTGGCATCCCAACGTTGGCCCAATGGTGTCATATACGGCTATGGATGGCTTGCCACTGTTGCGCCAATGGTGGGTCAGTGGACAAAACAATGTTGGCCCAACGTTGTTTTGCCAGGGTTGGCCCAATGGTGCACCCACCATTGGCCCAATGTCGGCCCGACGGCTCTTTGCTATCTGGGTTCTGTTGTTAAGGGGCTGTCACATTATGATGCATCGCGCCAAAGTACGCCGATGTATGTGATTTTTGGCTGCTACGTCGGGATACGTCGTTATGCATTAAGAGTCCTTTAGGCACTCGTTAGTATATGTCATTGTATGTTGGTGTTCGTCGAGATACAGCATCGCACGTCAGGGGGTCGGCAAAGTTTTGTGCATGCACAAAACTTTCGACGTACGACAACGTTCGACAATGTGGGGATTTTACGTTCGCATTACGTTATGTATGCATTAGGCATACGTCGATGTACGTTAGACGTACGTTACACAACGTTGTTCACTACGTTGCACTACATTGACCTACTTTAAAGGCAGTGCGAATGTACAGTCTGCGTACTGACAATGTATGGATAACATATGCCAAACGTACGCCTTTAGCATTTCTCCAGCGTGTCTTGAAGTATGTAATGTACGACGCATAGTTCTGGCGATCGAATAACGAATATAACTTTCACTGACATACCGTGAGCGTAATTTGAGCATTTCTCCCCAGGAGGTACATTAGCCATACATTGGTCATATGTTGGCCATACACTATGTATTATACGGTATGTATACGTCCAACTTTGCCCCCCACGCCGAAAAGTTTGACGTTTCTCGACGTAAAAAAGTCATTTTACGCATTGGCTGCACGCTTGCGAGATGCGTCCTAATGTGACAGGGCCTTTACTCTCACAATACTGTCTCCAGGACAGGTTCCTAAGCAACCCATTAGAAAAAGTGTTGGGAAGCTGGGTATATATATTCACATCATTTTGCAATCTAATATGATACATAGAATATATAAGATGATAATTATGAATGTTCATCTATCATACCTCGTAATTTAAGCATATATATGTCCTAATAACGTTGCGTTTGAATCATTTTGAACGCTGCTCTGTTTACAAAAGCATTAGTTCAGTAATTTGCCACTAGGTGCCGCCAGCAACCTCTGTGCAGACTCATGTGTAGTCATAGAAATAGTCTGTATTTCTATGTGTGGAGGCACATAGACGGCACCTAGCGGAAAACATGGGAACTGGAACGAGGCTACCGTCATTAGGCATCAGAACGAGGCTGAGTACTTCTTTCAATGTTTATAAACATTTTGTGTGCGCGGTCAACTTGGCTGCAGAACAAATGCACACTGCCATTGAGTTTGACGGTATGCCCAGTTCAAAACGTCAATTTTATTCAAAATTAATAGAAATGCAGAACCCTAACCTTAAAGGCCCTGTCACATTACGGCGTATGGCGGGAGCGTATTGAAAACCTACATAGGTCCTGCGCGTGCCGGCCTATGATGACCTTTGGTGACCTATCGTGTGTTTTTGAGCATATGCGAAACCTATGAGGAGCATACGAGGAGCGTACGAGGAGCGTACTGTGACATTTTTTGACGGTTTTGATTGGCATATGGAACCTATGCGATGCGATGCGATGCATAGCGTATGTGTAGCGTATGCGTAGCATATGCGTAGCGTATGCGTAGCGTATGCGTAGCGTATGCGTAGCGTATGCGTAGCGTATGCGTAGCGTATGCGTAGCGTATGCGTCGAGTATGCGTCGAGTATGCGTCGAGTATGCGTCGAGTATGCGTCGAGTATGCGTCGAGTATGCGTCGAGTATGCGTCGAGTATGCGTCGAGTATGCGTCGAGTATGCGTCGAGTATGCGTCGAGCATGCGTCGAGTATGCGTCGAGTATGCGTCGAGTATGTGTCGCGTATGCGTCAAGATCGATGTCGAGACCTATAGCATAGGAGTACGCTCCCATACGTAACTCGTAGGTTATGCGTACGCTACATATGCTAGAGATACGCTAGAGATACGCCGGTGCCGCAAGTTGAGCGTATGAAAAACCTATGCCGGCGTACCCCTAGCGTACGAGGAGCGTACGCCGGCGTATGAGGAGCGTATCCCAGCGTATGAGTAGCATATGAGCAGCGTATGGGCCATATGCCCTCATAGGTCGAGATTTTTTTAGCATGAGCAACAAAATTTGGACGAACGGATTTATGAAAGCGTATGGCGGCGTATGCCTCATACGCTTCACATAAGCCGGCATCTGGCGGCGTATGAGTAGCGTATGAGTAGCGTATGCGTAGCGTATGAGTAGCGTATACGGCGTATGCCGACGTATATGACGTAACGTGCCTACGCCGCCATACGCTCCCGCAAAAAAACCTAATGTGACAGCCCCTTTTGGGGCTGTCACATTAGGGTAGGCCTAGGCGCTTTACGTCATGTACGTCGGCATACTCTGCCATACGGTACGCATACACTATGCATATGCTACGCATACGCCGTCATGTGCCGGCCTATGCCGGCCTATGCCGCGGTACACCGCCATACACTTTCTCCCGTCCGTCCAAAGCGTATGAGTAGCGTATGGCGGCGTATCCCCAACCTATAGTCTCTGTATATAAAGGCGATGCACGCCTTCTTCGGTCATTCCTGCTCTGCTGCTCATATAGGATGGATGTCCAGGCACTGCAAGTACAGTTCCAGCTTTTCTACAGAGTTGCCCTTTATCACCATGAGCTTGGTATATACCTCATGGTTCTTCTAGCATCCCGTATCCAGAGCAGAAGGAGGAGGGAGCGGCGGCGACGATCAGTGTGGGTCAGACCCTGGATTGGGAGGCAGCCACAGTTTGGCTTGTTCGACAAGCTGATGGTCGAGCTCCGCAGCGAGGACACCGCGTCGTTTGTGAACTTCATGCGGCTGCCTCCCCAGTTGTTTGACGAGATTGTGGCGCGAGTGGCACCGAGGATAGCCAAAAAACGGACCACATTCAGGGTGCCGCTCGAGCCGGTGCTGAAAATAGCACTTACTCTGCGGCACCTGGGATCTGGCACAAAATACTCCTCCATGAAGTTCGGGTGGAGGGTGCCCCACAACACACAGTCGCTGATAGTGCGTGAAGTCTGTCAGGCCATCGTCAACGAGTACATGGCCGAGGTCATGACGTGTCCGACGACTCCAGAAGGGTGGCGTGCCATTGCGGACCTCTTTTCAGAGAGGTGGAACTTCCCCCATACCTGTGGCGCTCTGGATGGGAAGCACATCGCCTGCCGGTGCCCTCCAAAGAGTGGGTCGCTCTACTACAACTACAAGGGCTTTTACTCCGTGGTCCTGTTGGCGCTTGTAGATGTGGATTACAAATTTATCTGGGCAGATATTGGCGGTTTGGGCTCCGCGTCCAATGCCCAGATTTACAACGACTCCGAGCTGAAGGTGGGCACTGAAGGTGGCACCATCGGCTTTCCGAACCCCGAACCGCTCGTCGACGGCCAGAAGGATGTGCCGTATTTTCTGATTGGTGACGACGCCTTTGCCCTGCGGCCGACCATGATGAAGCCGTACGGCAAGAGGGGCTTGAACAATGACGAGCGACTCTTCAACTATTTGCTTTCCCGAGCTAGGAGAGTGGTGGAGAATGCCTTTGGCATTCTAGCCAACCGCTTCCAAGTGCTGCTGACGACTATGCAGCACCACCCCTCCAACGTGAAGATCATCGTCAAGGCGTGCATTGTTCTGCACAACCTCATGAGGACACGCTACCCAGCGCTACAGAACATGCAGCTGGATCGTCCCCAGACAGCCAACAACAACTTTGTGCCTGGAGCTTGGCGAGAGGGCCACAACCTTCCTGACATTGACGTTCTACTTGTTAACCGCAACACCGCGTCCAAGCTAGGAAAGGAACAGCGCAATCTAATTAAAGACTGGGTCGTCTCACCCGCCGGAGCACTGTCATGGCAAGACAGGATGATCTGACAAAACATTTATCAGTCTGTATGTGCTGTGTCTGTGTACTGTTTTTGCAAACTTATGTGCTTTTCTTGACACTGTACTGTTATCGCTTATTTACATCTGTGTGATGTTGTGACATGTCTCCGGCATTCAGAATACGAGAAAAACACAGCAGGCAAGGGACAAATAAACCGACAAAGCTCAACACAGCAAAATTAAGTACCATCAGTCACAGGGAGAGCTTCAAGCGGGAGATGGACAGCGCTCTCGCACAATGGGAGGAGAAGGAAAGCCCAACACCAGATGAGGAATGGGCAGCGTTGCAGCAGGTTGTATACAACACAGCTAAAACTTATCTCGGCAAGCCAGACATAAAACATCAGGACTGGTTCGACCCCAACAATCAGGAGCTACAGAATCTTATGAGCAGAAGAGACCAAGCCCACCAGAGAGTGTTGCAGACCAGGAACACTAGATCCACCACTGCAGCATACAAAGATGCCTGCAGATTGCTACAAAAATGTACCCGTGCATTGAAGTCAGACTGGTGGGAAATGAAGGCAGAGGAGCTGCAGAGAGCTGCAGACAGAAACAACATGAAGGGCTTCTACAGCGGACTGAAGGAAGTGTGGGGACCCGTGAAGAAGGGAGCTGTTCACCTGAAATCAACAGATGGAACGGAGACCATTTCCGACAGCAAGAGAGTTGTGGCAAGATGGAGCGAACACTTCCAGAAGCTACTCAACGTCCCTGGTGACATAGATCACGAAGCTCTGAACAACATCCAGCAGCGCATTACCAAAACATGCCTCGATGAGATTCCAACCATGGATGAAATGGCTAGAGCAATCGCCAGCCTGAAAGATGGCAAAGCACCTGGGGTGATGGAATTCCTGCCGAGGTATGGAAGCATGGAGGAGACAATCTGCTCAAAAGACTGCACCAACTAATCACCAATGCCTGGGAGGAGGGTTCTGTACCCCAAGCATGGAAGGATGCCAGCATTGTAACCATCTACAAGAAAGGTGATCGAACAGACTGTGGGAACTATAGAGGAATCTCTCTTCTTTCCATAGCAGGGAAGATCTTCGCCAGGATCATACTCAACAGACTATCTATTCACATAACACCTGGTGTAGTTCCGGAGTCACAGTGTGGCTTCAGAGGTAACCGGAGCACTGTGGATATGATATTTTGTCTCCGACAGCTACAAGAAAAGTGCATTGAGCAGGACCGACCACTGAACATGGTATTTGTCGATTTCACTAAGGCATTTGATACAGTCGGGAGGACCGGGCTATGGCAGCTACTGAGGAAGTACGGATGCCCAGAGAAGTTCACAACTATGATCGAGGCTCTACATACAGGAATGATGGCGAACGTTAGTGATGGAGGGGAAGTCTCGGAATCGTTCGGGGTTACCAATGGGGTCAAGCAAGGTTGTGTACTGGCCCCCACGCTCTTCTCCATCTTCCTATCAGCAATGCTAGACGAGGCTTACCGAGACATGGGGGATGGCATCTATATACAGTCAAGACAGAGCGCTGACCTATTCAATGTCGCACACTTCAGAGCGAAGACCAAGACTACTCAGATACTGGTGAGAGAGCTACTATTTGCAGATGACAGTGCACTGGTTGCCCACTCTGCAAAGAGACCCAGAATATAAGAGGACCTTTTCTCCTATGCATCAAAGAAGTTTGGCCTGAAAATTAACATCAAGAAGACGGAGGTGCTGACCAAACTCCAATCTACAAGAACCCGAGAGGAGAGATCATGGTTGACGGAAAACAAGCTAACTCTGTTCCGGAATTCACCTGATCTCGGGATGCACAATATCAGTTATGGACGCAATGATGCTGAGGATACAGAGAGGATTGCCAAAGGCTAGCCGGCATCATTCGGCCGACTAACGCCAGAGACCTGGAACAACCACCATGTGTCCAATCGGGTCAAAAGCAAGATTACCGCGCAAATCGAGCTAAATCCACCCTACTATACGGAGCCGAGGCCTGGACAGTGTACAGACAGCAGGTGAAAAAGCTGCATGCCTTCATGATGCGACATCTGCGTTCAATCATGAGGCTAACCTGGAAGGACAAAGTGACGAATAAGGAAATACTCGAACGGATTGGGCTGCCCTCTATGGAAGATCTTCTGATCAAAAAGAATCTCCGGTGGACTGGACACCTCATGAGGATGTCATCAGACAGGCTACCAAAGCAGATCCTCTATTCTCAACTGTCTTTTGGCTACAGAAAGAGAGGGCGCCCCCGCCTCCGGTTCAAAGATACCCCAAGAATAATAATGCTCTCTGCCAATATATAATTCTTAACCGAAAATCCATATATTTTTACATCCTGTTATATGAGATGCTAATATGTTTATATGTCAAAATAAACGATATCATTTTATAGATATGAAAACACAATTTTACATGTCTGTTACGTTCTTTCGCTCCCTAATTTAAAGTCATCTAGTTAATGTAATTGTAATGAATCTCCTCTCTTTTTACATGAATTAATCTTTTACATACATACTAAGAACACAGGGAAAAATAGAGTGACACAGAGACAGAAAGGGGGAGACGAGTTAGAGGGAGGGAGGGAGGGAGGGGGAGAAGAGATAGAGGGAGGAGGGAGGGGGAGGAGAGATAGAGGAGGGAGAGGGAGGGAAGAGAGGAAGAGAGAGAAAGAGAGAGGGAGGAAGAGAGAGAGAGGGAGGAAGAGAGAGAGAGGGGTAGGAAGAGAGATAGAGAGAGAGGAAGAGAGATAGACAGAGAGAGGGAGGAAGAGAGATAGAGAGAGAGGGGGAAGAGAGATAGAGAGAGGGAGGAAAGAGATAGAGAGGGAAGAGAGTAGAAGAGAGAAGAAGAGAGGGAGGAAGAGAGAGAGGGAGGAAGAGAGATAGAGAGAGAGGAAGAGAGATAGACAGAGAGAGGGAGGAAGAGAGATAGAGAGAGAGGGAGGAAGAGAGATAGAGAGAGGGAGGAAGAGAGATAGAGAGAGGGAGGAAGAGAGATAGAGAGAGAGGAAGAGAGATAGACACAGGGAGGGAGGAAGAGAGATAGAGAGAGAGGGAGGAAGAGAGATAGAGAGAGGGAGGAAGAGAGATAGAGAGGGGGAGGGAGGGAGGGAGGAGGGAGGGGAGGGAGAAAGGGGAAGGAGAAAGATAGGGTAGGGACTTGTGTCCTTAATATTTATTATAAATATTTTAAATTTTCAGTTGTTACATATATACATAAAAATGTACAAACAATATATATACATACAATATATATACATATATACATACAAATGTACAAAGATAAATAAAAACTAAGACTACATATCTACACATATTTACATTCACTTCTCTCCCTTGCCATTTGAAGTGGCATCAGCTGGCGACTGTGTGGCTGATGAGGGGAATAGGTCCAAGTTGGCCCCCAACATGCCAGAGATCCCCGACAGCCCCGACAAGTTCAATAGTCCGTCTGGGCTGGCCGACTCAGACAAGTTCACTTGGGTGGGGTCGCCGTGTGTCGGAGTCACGATGTCTGCGGCAGTGGAAGTCGCCGGCCATGCCGCACCCACAGTGGCCGGAGCACCCGCGCGCACCACGACTCTGGGAAAGCCCCTCGTGTGCCCCGCCATCCCTAGTGTCCGGAGTTGTCCAGGAGTGTGCGGCAGTGACGGCCGTACCACCAGCAGAGCTGCGGCCGCCTCGTGACCCATGGAGGTTGGAGGTAGATGCTGAGGCGGAAGACTTGGCAGAGGCGGCAGAGGCTGTGGCTGATGATGTATGTGCGGCTGCCCCATATAGCGCTGCACATACTCCTGTGTCTGTGAAGCCCATGGTGATGCCAGTGGTGGCTGGTGAGTCCAGTGGTGGGGTTGAGGCTGGTACAGGAGCAGGTGCAGGAGCAGGAGCAGCCACATGAACCACCGGGGCCACGAATGTTCATTCCTCCTCCTCCAGACGGTGCGACACCATGCGGTTGAGTGCACCACAAATCGTCACAAACCGCTCCTCCGGCATCGTGAGGATCATGTTTCGCACATAGTTGCCGAATGACTCGTGCTTCGTCACCGTCGGTGGAGGAGGCGGCTGCATCACCTTGAGGATGTCCCCAGACTCGTCGAACCTCTTGTGGATGGCAGCGAGGAGGTTCTCGTCGACTTGGGCAGATCACTTCCCTCTCCCCTTTCCCCGCTCTCAGGATGTAGCGGGGGGAGTGGGTGGAAGCTCCTCGTACATCGCCACCTCCACATCGGTTGGCACATTATCGTCCAAGCTGACATCGAGCTGCGGAGCCGCGACAGGAGCGGCCAACTGCAAGACAAAATCATAAAATAACATAAGTATCATGAACGCAAATCTATATTTCGACAAAAGACACGACAAGTCAACCGTAAATCAAAAATATATAAAGCAAAAATAATTAACATTAAATGCAAACATGGATTTATAACGATTATATCTTGATACATCTATTGTCAATATCTCGAGTTAAGAACAACAACACAACAACTCAACATTAAAGAAATAAATAACATTTAACAAATAACTAGAATATTTACATAAATACAACAAAAGCATAACATAACAAACTTAGAATACGAGCGGGTTTACGAGAATACTAACGGCCGCACTTGTCAGATCGATAAAAGATTATGTACTTACACTCCTGCAGGGCTCCGGTCGGTGATGGACGACGGACCGCAGGAACCCGAACTTGCGCAGGATCCACTCCTCCTGCTCAGTCAGGTCAATGGCTCCGTCCCCGCTTTTTTTCTTGTGGAGCCGCGTGTTGGTGTCCCGCAGCGACTTGAACCACTTCTGGAGATGGACTGTTGTCGTCCCCAGAAGTGTCGCCTGCTCCTCCCACATCTTGGCCTTCCTGTCTGAGTGGCGGTAATCCGTCAGCTTCATGTTCTACATGATGGGGTTCTCCTGGAGGAAGTCCAGCATTTGATCTTCTTTGAAGACCGACAGAGAACAGTCGCTCTTCTTTGCCCTCCGTCTCTTTGCCGCAGAGAGGCCACCGGTGCTGGTGGAGGCATTGGAGGCGGTGGACGTGGCGGAGGCGGCGGAGGCAGCGGATGACGCCCGTGAGCTGCCCCGAGAAGCAGGAGGTGGCAAGCTGGAGAGGGGACACCAGCGGTGCATCATCGCCCTCTCCACTTCCATCTCCAGCTCCTCCAGTGGACAGTGGTGTTCTGGAATGTGGTGTTCTGGAGAGTGGTCTGGAGAGTGGCGAGGTGAGGAGGCTGGTGATGGAGAGCATTGCAAAGTCTGCCTCTTTCTGCCTCTCCCACAGCCTAGTCCTCCTCCTGTAGTTACGGCAGCTCTGGAGGACGGTGTAGTAGTAGTAGTAGCAGTAGCAGAAGCAGCAGCAGTAGTGGTGTTCCTCTTAGCAGGCATGGTGGCAGAGTGAGGGGAGACTGTTGCTCCAGGCTATATATACCCAGGACCGCGGAGAGATAACATAGGTCTCGCATATGCTTCGCATACGCTCCTCATACGCTCCTCATATGCTCCTAAAATAATCATATGCTCCTCATACGCTCCTCATACGCTCCACATATGCTCCACATGCCAATCAAAACCATCAAAAAATGTCTCAGTACGCTCTCATACGCTCCTCGTACGCTCCTCATAGGTTCCGCATACGCTCAAAAACACCCGAGAGGTCACCAAAGGTCACGATAGGCTGGCACCCGCAGCTTTTTCCCATTTTCGACGTAGGTTTTCAATAAGCTCCCACCATACGCCGTAATGTGACAGGGCCTTTATGAATTTAATATAATCTGGTTGGTAAATATGTTTCTCTATGTGTTCCAAGCGGGTTGTTTCTAGGTGGTGTGGTTTTAGAGATATTTAACTTTTTCTGTATGAAGATTACTCACGGCCATTGACAATGCATTGAGTTTGCCAATATGCACAGTGCAAGACGTCAATTTTATTCAAAATTAATAGAATTGCAGAACCCTAACCATATCAATTTAGTATAATCTGTTTGTTGAATATGTTTTCTATATGTGTTCCAAGCGGTTTGTTTCTAGGGGGTGTAGTTTTAGAGATATTTCACTTTTGTTGTATGAAGATTGCTCATGGCCATTGACAATGCATTGAGTTTGCCAATACGCACAGTGCAAAACGTCAATTTTATTCAAAGTTAATAGAAATGCAGAACCCTAACCGTATAAATTTAATATTATCTGTTTGGTGAATATGTTTTCTATATGTGTTCCAATCGGTTTGTTTCTAGGTGGTGTAGTTTTAAAGATATTTCACTTTTGTTGTATGAAGATTGCTCATAGCCATAGAGGGAGTGCATGTGACGTCATCACTCAGCAGTCAGCAGTCAGCGGTCAGCGGCCAGCCATCTTGGATTATGAGCACCCTCCCTAGCCATGTTGTGAATGCATGCAGATGCAGTAAAACAGAGTTTTCTTGTGTTCTGGGAGGTTCTGGGCAGTTTACTTACAGCATTTTAGCAACAACTTCTGAGGCCAAACTGCTCAAAACAGTGACAAATAAACCAACAAATCAGTAAATAAGCACAGTGTAGGCAGTTGCAAGCTTTCTGTATGTAATCCAATATGGCCACTGAAAGTTGTCTTGTGACATCATTACACCCCCTCTATTGAGTTGGGAGTGTGACCGTGTGTCGTCCTGCAGCCAAGCAGCACAAGCACTGATCTAAATACCCATACCTACGTCATATGAAATAGGTCTTGGAAATGGCTGTAAGACACTGCTGTGTGCCGATGTGTATGAACTACGATAAAAATTAAAGGAGTAAAATTTGAAGATATTCACTTTTGAAACCATCATATTCATTTTTGCGTACCTTTTTTCTATCTATTGGTCATGAAGATTGAGTGATGATCAGATGCATTTTGAGGATGAACAGTAGGGGATGTCAACAACGTTGCTCATCCTGGTAGCTGATCTTTTCTTAAATTCAAAATTGCATAACTTTCTTAATATTTATATATTTTTGATGTATATAATTACCCCTTTAAAGCTTTTATTAATTTGTAATTACTAAGACTAGTTGCTTAACTGCATCATGCAAATTACTACGCTGACAGTGCTCATATGGTAAGTGATACCACCATAACTATGCAGACTTGTCACTTGAAGTCAACATTCAATTACATTGTAGTCAACATTGTAGTTAAAGAATGGTAAAATCACCATGCAAGGGTAGGAGCTATTAACATCATCAGTGGATTAATATCACACCACCTATATCCATCAGTGGATTAATATCACACCACCTATAGCCATCAGTGGATTAATATCACACCACCGATAAACATCAGTGGGTTAATAATGTCACACCATCTATCCACAAACGCAGCGGCCTCGGTCTGGTTTCAACATGGCCGCGATGTGAATATCGTCAATAGACGAGATCACCTTTCCGACTGCGCATGCACTGAAAACACCGTTGGCAGCAAAGCAAAGGCTACTGCCATTGAGTTTGCCGATATGCGTAGGGAAAAACTTAGATTTTATTCCAAATTAATAAAAATACAAAACAATTTGGCACAAACATGTGTAAAGTTTCCCGACATTTAGGCTTTTGAGGATGGTGTGAATTAGTCTATAGTAATTGCAATTGTTGTATTAAAAGGTAAATGGTATATAAAGCCAGAGGCATTAAGGTATTATGTGGTGCTGGTGATCCTTTGCTGAGTTAGATAGACATTGTCTAGTTATAGATAGTGTGAGAGGGGCACTACTGTTAGTGTGACAGGGCCTTAGCAGCTCAGCTCACATATCCCCTGCCCCCCAATTGTTATTTACGGATCACTGCACACCCAGACACAACAGGGCACTGTAGCCATCAACAACCAATTTAAGGCTTGGATACAGGCAGGTTGGATGTTCATTGGTTGGTTGCAGAATGCATAGTGCTGATTGGAGGAGCTGATCAGGTGTGACAGCCATCTTGGATTCATGAGACTATATAATAATAAACCTGAGCTGTAAGCTCTCTTCTGTGCACTTTCTACTCTACCTTTCTCTTGCCTGTAGTGATTTCATATTTAGCCTACCTACACAACCACAGCTGAGAGCCGTCGACTTTACAAAATGGCGACCACGACATGTGGAAACCACTGGGGTTTGAACGTATACGATATACTAGTGAGTAGTGACTTTTTTACTGTGACGCGATAATTTTGGTTGTGTTTCTGTAGCATTTTGTTTTAGCTGTTACTTTAATATTGACTAGTAGCTGTATAGACTGTATTTAATGTATTAGTTGACTAGGAGTTGAATTAATGCATGTGCTTTAATTTTGACGTTAGGGACTAGGACTATATATTTTTTTCTTATAGACGATATTGTTGACTAGTAGTATTTTCAGTTCAGTTATATTAATGCTATTCTAAATTCTGAAAAAGAACTTTTTATTGACTTCGACTGGTAGTTGAGGTGTGAGTAGGTTAGTTTTTATTCTATTGATTCTCCATTCTTTTCGCCTTATTCAAGGAACAAATTAAATTAAATTTCTTTGTCGACGAGTAATCCGACGAAAGTGTTAATTCTTTAGGGTAACATTAGTCTTTGACATCGACATTACTGTAATTTCGCATGTTTGAAGCCTTGTGTTGCCGTTAGAATCTTTTTCATTTCGGACTACTTTCGGTAATTTTCTTTAGCCTTGGGGGAATAGGAGCGTAGTAATATACTGCGGGAGAGACTTTTCACTTTTCTGCTACATTACAGGCCTATTTCTCGGTTGGATTCAATTCTTTATATTTATTTCTACCGCGCTTTAAACAACACACTAAGAATGCCTAGAACACGCCACAAGGAGGAGACACTGCGTGAAGAATTTGATTCGTGGTTTGAGGGTCAAGTTGAAAAAGGTATTCTTAGTGAATATAGTGATAAATTGGAAGCTTGGAGTAAGTTTATATCAGATAGCTTAGACGCTATTCGGGAAGATAATGAAGACAGGTTGTTTCAGTTAAGGGAACGTATGGAAGTTAGGGATGACAGGGAAGAGCATAGGGAGAAACAGGAATTAGCTAGTCTGGAATACAGAAGCAATGAGGTGAAGATAAGAGCTCTTAAAGCTTATGGGAAGTCTGTGCCCATGCTGGATGCGACTGACAGAGGCGCTCTAAGGGAGTGGGTGGATCTTATCGAGAGGATAGGGATTCTAGCTGATGTGTCAGATATAGATATAATTTGCTTGGCACTTTCTAATGCAACAGGTACACTGCATGAAGTGTTATTTACTGCTTTCACAACTAAGGGTGCTAGGTCATGGAATGAGATCAAAGAGGAAATTGCTAGGACATTACTGACAGCAGATGAGAAAACTCATTTGAAAAGCATTGTAATGATGATGGTTCAACATGAGGGTGAGACAGTAGCAACGTACTGTCAACGGTTTAAAACAGCTGCTAGTCAGGGGTGGAAACTTCCTTCTGCTACCTTGGGGACTGACACATTCGAAATTTTGCTGTCAAGATTTCTTGATTCATTGTTGGATGACAACACTATGTGGTACGTAGAGCCCAACCGTCCTAAATCATTAGAAGAGGCATTTAGTCTAGCTATTTTGAGTGATAGGTCTGTGTTGAGACAACAACGATATGCTAAATCACGACTAACAGATTTAAATATGACTAGTCAGGTTGATAGTCTGAGCTTTAATTCTTCTAAATTGTCTAAAGCAACTGCTCCTGGAGGAGTTAACACAACTTCAACAGCTTTATCAGAGAGTCAGGCTCTAAAATCGCTCCAAAATGAGGTAAAGTCTCTAAGAAAGTGTGTAGAACGCTTAACGTTATCGGGTGAGAAATCTACTCATACAGATATTCATGCTGTAAACGTTGCGTCATAGTTGCGTCTTGTACAATGGGCGGGCATCTTGAGTCGCCACGCATAAATGTAGCGCCGAAGGGTGGGGTAGGCACTGCATCTAAAATTAGATCCAATTCAGTCCCACAGCACACGGGGAAGCATGCGCTGTCAACGCAACAGCGGGGAGACTATGGGAAAGCGACGCCGGCTGCGCACGCGCAGTCGTCGACATCTAAAAAGGGACAAGTGTATCACCGACGTCAGGCTAGTGCTGGTCGGGGTGATTTGAGATGTTATTTATGTAACGAACTGCATACCATGAAAGATTGTCCACATCTAGAATTACTGCATAGTAACATTAGCACTACTGCTTCGGGAAACTAGACAGCACAATTGATACTCGTCCGAGTATTGATATTAATTTTCATCAAGTTAAATTTACTGGTCTGGTAGACTCAGGTGCGGCTAAAAGTTTAATACATGTAGATGCATTTCAAAATTTAGTAGATATTGGTATAGGACATAGGCAATTGTATCCAGGGAGTAGACTGAGATCACTCTCAGGTCATTTAATTCCAACTGTAGGTGTAGCTTACATTTCTATTCATGATAAGTTATGTCCTTTCTTTGTAGTTGAATCATTAGCTTTTGAATTATTATTAGGGACAGATATAATGGAAATGTGTAATGCTGAGATTTGTTACAGGAATAAGTTTGTTTCCTTATGTGATATTGTACATCCGTGGAGTAGTTTAAAATTAATTGATAGTAGAATAGCAGGAATAGTTCTAGAAGTAGACTATTGGAAAAAGAATTTTCCCTTGTTATTTCCTGATTCTAAGGAGAAAATTAAAGCTATTAAGGTAGTTGAGATGCATATAGACATACGTAATGCATATCCACTAAGTCAAAGACCTTATAGAATACCTTTAAGTAAAGGACATATAGTAGAAAAATAGTTAAATAAGATGTTAGATGATGATATCATTGAAGCTAGTTGTAGTCCTTGGGCTTCACCAGTTACTTTAGTGTCAAAGAAAGATGGTACTATAAGTCTCTTTGGTGACTACCATATATTAAATGCAGTTACAATTAAAGATGCTTATCCTTTACCCAGGATACAAGACAGTTTTGATCAATTGCATGCTGCTAAAATGTTTACCACCATTGGCCTTAAATTAGGTTACTGGCAGGTAATGGTAGATGAGGATAGCAGACCTAAAACAGCTATAAACACACACATGGGATTATTTCAATTTAAGCGTATGCAATTTGGATTGACAAATGCACGTGCAGTATTCCAAAGAATGATGAATTGTATAGAATGGATAAATTAGTATTAACATGGCGGAGTGGTGTATGAACATTGACTTGTACATCCATGTACTAATATAATATTGTTATTCTACTGTGACATAGAGCGAAAGAAAGTACACCTGTGGTGACTGGATGTCACACTAACAAATAACAATTCCATTTCTTTCCCATTGACTTTTCTACTTATCTAAGTTAATTTTTTAGTATGCCTTAGTATTATGTAGCGTGACGTAAAACAGGTCTTACTTGAGGGTTTGAGTTTAAACTGTGTAGCTACTGGAATAAGCTAAATTTTGTTGCACGAATGACGGAAATGTTATATTTGCATAAAGTAATACTCTAAGACTTTCGCTAAGACGTGGGGATGTTATATTTTGGAAAGGGTAGATCAAGCAATTCTAAGAATTGACACGATTAAAGAGGAGTCAATGCAAATAATCAAAGATGTTATATATTTCGTTTTTGGACACACCATTGAACAATCATTATCTATTCTTAGTACAAAAATCTTATTCATTGGATCGTGAAAAACCTAATGATTCCACATCAGCAATATCGAAGGATGCTACTTGGTTCAGGGGAACTATAGTACATCTGCTGATGGGTGCCTGGATGGTCAGTTGGTGCCTGGATAGTGACTTGATGATGGTTCCTATGTACCAGAGCTTAAACCTTGGATCGCTGCGTATGAATTGATACCGACGAGAGAACTGGAACATTGACTTCATCATTATCGCAACGCGTTGCTGCAGTTTGGGTGGACTGATGCAGATAGATTTATTCAATAGAAATTTTCCGTTTCGCTGCGAGAAACCCGTAACATAAAAAATCAATGTCAACAGACTGAGAACATTCTAATAATACCACAGCATGGTTGAACTTGAGCAAAAACATGTGAATCTATTATTATTTGGTAATATAGATTTAAGCATTATGATTTTGAAGTTCAAATTGAACCACTGTCACTGCTTTGTTTACATTTGACGCTAAGTTAACGCTGTCAGTATATGAATTTGCATTGCCGTGATTATATTTGTTAATTCTGATATTTGATGCTTTATCTTTGTACAGGAGGTACAAAAAGACGTTTGATTCAATTTTTGCCTTTATTTCGACACAAAACGACTTATATTTGGTGAAATCAAAGATTTTGGTCTTGATTTGCAAGAAAATAGTCTGTGAAACTAGGTCATCGATTCAAACCGCTTAAGCCTTGTTTTCTCATTGGGTTGAGATCCATAATGTTAACTCTATGAAGACCTGTCGAGCAACCACGTATCTACCATCGATGTCTGCAGAATTCTTCGAATTGCCAGTCGGTAAAAGCAAAATGAAGGGACAAGCGTATCGATGTTAGACTAAATGACAGCAAATACCAAATCCGATTAAGCACTAATGTAAGATCGGTTCTTTGGGACTGAAGTGTACCTTTAGAGCGTCGCAAAGAAGCTCTAAACTGTCACAAAGTTGAAAAATGGTCGGATTAAGCTAAAAATGATGGCAAATGAATCAGATGCTTCTTAAGACATCATATTAGATATCAGAATGGTGATATATTATTCAAAACATATTGAACATGGAGATTATAAAAATAAAATAAAAAATTATTTTTTATTAAAATTTTTATTCGAAGTCAGAAAAACCTTATCCATTAGAAACACTTTAGATTAAGTTATTATTCATAGTTGATTGAATGAGACATAATGTGATGGAAGTACAACGTAGTACTGTGCACTTCTTTCTATGCTGCTGGGCAGGAGGTAAGAAGTGGAGGGGCGGAGTACATTGTAAATTTCCCGATATTTAGACTTTTGAGGATGGTGTGAACTAGTCTATAGTAATTGCAATTGTTGTATTAAAAGGTAAATGGTATATAAAGCCAGAGGCATTAAGGTATTATGTGGTGCTGGTGATCCTTTGCTGAGTTAGATAGATATTGTGTAGTTATAGATAGTGTGAGAGGGGCACTACTGTTAGTGTGACAGGGCCTTAGCAGCTCAGCTCACATACCCCCTCACCCCCAATTGTTATTTACGGATCACTGCACACCCAGACACAACAGGGCACTGTAGCCATCAACAACCAAGGCTTGGATACAGGCAGGTTGGTGTTCATTGGTTGGTTGCAGAATGCATAGTGCTGATTGGAGGAGCTGATCAGGTGTGACAGCCATCTTGGATTCATGAGACTATATAATAATAAACCTGAGGGTGTAAGCTCTCTTCTGTGCACTTTCTACTCTACCTTTCTCTTGTCTGTAGTGATTTCATATTTACCCTATCTACACAACCACAGCTGGTAGCCGTCGACTTTACACATGGATGGATGGATGCAATATAATAATATAATGAATATGTTTAAGACATAACTCTCCATAAGTAAGCATTTTGAGCTAAGAAACAGACCATTTCAGTCACTTTACAGGCTGATGTTTACATCACCATTGATTATAAATAGGTAATTCTCGTTATAAGTATTAAAATGTCAAATGTGTCAACAAAAACTTGTTTCAAAGAAATATATAACCAATGTCTGATTAACCCTACCCATTTCCTAGACCAACAAATGTTTTTAACCATAGGATATAAATAAAAACATCAATAAAATGAGTAAAACTGACTCTGGCTATGGCTCTAACACTAGTCTGAGTGCACAGATTTGTCTCAACCTAAATGCAGATGGTATAAGATGTGCTGATTAGATTGATCTAAATGCAATGCTAGATAACAGATTAACATCTTAATTTATTATATACATTTTTTTAGTTGGTATTCTATGTTTCAAACAAGAGCTGAGATGAGCTGAAACTAGCACATTTCATAGCTGCACCCAGTGTCTTAGCATTAGTTGTGTGCTTCGTGGGTGTTTGTTTATCTTACAGGCATCCCACAATGCACCACACCGCTGGAATGGCGATGTAGTCTATTCGGGCGTAATCGACTAACACGACCTGGGTGATTCGGGTCACCCGAGTTGCTAGAATTTCAAAACGACCCGACCCCAGTAACCCACCTCTTGGCTGGGGTTTGCTAGGAATGATGACATCACATTTGTGCTGGGACCGTCCTGCAGGATAATAGCTACCAGTACCAGTCCTACATGGTTTTTTTGTGGTAATAACACAGATTAATGAAATGGAAATATCATTAAACTATGCAATCATAAAATACTTTAAATCCTATTTTGCTGTAGTTATATCAGTTATTAAAATAATAACAAAGTTTTTGATTAAACCCTCATTTTTTCCACCCCGAGTGTGGAGAAGTGTATTCGATTATTCGACCCGAGTCTGTAGGATGTGCGCATGCGGTGACCCGAGTTGATTAATCGATTAACATTGACTCGGGTCACCCGAGTTGCTAGAATTTAAAATCGAACACTGCAAGTGGAATCAACAAATACACGTGCTGTGTGCAAAAAGTCCTGACCCCAGTAACCCATGTCTTGGCTAGGGGTGGCTATGAACGATGACTGAAGTCACATTTGCGCTGGTACCATCTTGTAGGATAACAGCTACCAGTACCAGTCCTAAATGGTTATTTTTGTAATAACCCAGATTAAAGTTGCATGGTCCGATGGTGTCTGAATTTTTCTTTTCTTTTTGAGATAAATATATCAAATTGATCATTATAACTTACTAATCATTAGTCCAGAGTAATTTTGAGGAAAAATGGCTAGTTTTGAAGCAATTGGAGCTGAAAGAACTCAAAATACTTTCGACAAGCTTCCCATCAGCACATGGATCCCTTCCGCCCGGAAGTTCATGTGCAGGATCCTCGCCAGCCTATGCGCCTCCCGCCTCCCCCCTCCCCGGACGAGCCGACGTCGACCCCGACGTACGGCGCGACGTCCAATGGTTTCGCGACTACGCGAGGAGAGGGAACGGTGTCTTCCTCCTTCCGCCCCTCGTCCGCCTCCGCTGGGTCATCGAATGTGACTCATGCATGACCGGCGGGGGCGCATTCTCCTGAGACTTCTGCTACTCGGAGGCCTACAGCGACACCGTGATCGCGGCCTTCCCCACGATCCTCGAGCTCGAGGCCGTCAACCTCGTCATGGCAGTGAAGACACTCGGACCCCCTGCCCCGGACGGCTGCGAGCTCGTGGTGAACACGGACAACGCGGCATCGGCCCTCGCCCTCGAGTCCGGCTGCGCCTCCGACCCGACCCTCGGCGCGTGCCCCCGAGAACTGTGGTTGGCGGCGGCCCTGGGCTCCTTCACAATCGTCATCCACCACAAGCCAGGCATCGAGCTGGTACTGGCGGATGCTCTCAGCCGGGCCCACTCTTCGCGGGCCGCCCTCCAAATAGTGCGATATCGTTGTCGGGATCTGGGTCTGGGTCGAATAAGAGTCTCGCACTCCCCGGAGCTGCTCTCTAACCACCTATAACTCTCTCTTCCTCCCCAGATTACGATCCTCGGGAGCACGCCCACCTCATGACCCTGCACGCGGCCGCCCTCGCCCCCGGGACCTGGCGGAATCGAACCCGGCACGCGAGGAGGTACCTCAAATTTATGCTGGAGCGGGGCGTCGACCACCTCCGCCCCCTCCCCTACGACGTGGGCCAGTTCATCGCCCAACTCCACCGCGAGCTGCCCTCCTCGCCTCGGTCTCCAATGTGATCTCGGGCACACGCGCCTGGCTCCGGGAGGCAGGCGGCGACCCCACCCCCTTTGATGCCCCCTTCGTGGCCCGCGTCCGCCGGGGTGGGGAAAGGCTCTTCGCTGCCCCGATCAAGAGGGCCCTCGCCATCACCCCTGCCATGATGCCCATCATCTACAACCACATGATGTCCCTCGGCCACCCTGGGGTTGCCCCCTGGGCCGCAGTCGTCCTCGCTTATTTCACCTTCTTGAGGCAGTCCAACCTCCTCTCGCCCTCCCATGCCC
The DNA here is from genome assembly GCA_030323885.1 of Branchipolynoe longqiensis. Classification (NCBI taxonomy): domain Eukaryota; kingdom Metazoa; phylum Annelida; class Polychaeta; order Phyllodocida; family Polynoidae; genus Branchipolynoe; species Branchipolynoe longqiensis. The sequence continues at coordinate 27,507,537 of CM059196.1, read as the reverse complement.
CCTGGGGCGGTCGACACACCCTCCGCCGCGATGATGTCCGGCGCGCCCCGGGAGGCCTCAGGGTCATGGTGTCCTCCTCCAAGACTATCCGCTCCGCCGCGCAGGCGGTCTCCCTCTACGTGCCCGCCCTCTCCGGATCACCCCTGTGTCCGGTACGGGCCTGGGACCGGGCAGTCGCCCTCATCCCGGCCGTGGGGGATGCGCCGGCCTTCCTAGCCCGGAAGAACACTTCCCTCACGCCGCACGACGTCACGCCCCTGATCCGCACCGCATTTGAGGCGGCCGGGATCCCTGAAGCCACAAGATACACCCTGCACGGCCTGCGCCGGGGCGCGGCCCAGGGCTGCAGCAACTGTTCTGCAGCGTATGCGCCAGAGGACGACCCGGGATCATAGAACCATATCAGTTTGTACACTCAGCTATGAAAAACTGCACATTCTACGATCCAGCCGGGCTTGAGCATTAAAGGTTTGACGGGATCCACCGCAAATGCGCAGGTTTCCGGGTTTAATGCTACAATAGCAGTAGCCGTTCCGGTCGTGCCTGTGCATTATCGTTTGGACAGGATTCATCGCAATTGCGCCAGGTTCTGGGCTTAATGTTATGATGGCAGCAGCTGTTCCGCAGTCTTTGCCCCACTGGACAGCTCTCGATCGCCCAGAGCCCGGCACATTTGCGATGGATTCCGTCTAAATGATAATGGATAGGCACGACCAGAACAGCTGCTGCCATCATATAGATTAAAACCGGAAACCTGTGTATTTGCGGTTGATCCCATCAAACCATTAATGCTCAGGCCCATTTGATGTGGCAAGCGTGGAACGGCTGCTGCATTAGCCAATACAAAAGATCTGAAAGTCAAAATCTTTCAAATGCACATATCTTATTCAGATTTTGGAATATAATAAACATTCAAATAGCATATTGCTTCTGATTCATTGGAGCTTCCATTGAATTTATAATTTGAATGTTTGGACCCCTTTGAACATTTTAGGAGGTTACCTATATATGCACACCAGACCGGGTTAATACCATGAGGTGACTTGAAGTCACCATACGGCCACAGTGGAAGTATGGCACTTTTATCTAACGGCGGTCGTGCAGTGACATTAAAGCTATGATTCCATATATGTGGTATGCGAACACGAATGTGGCAAAAAATGGAAAAGCATATAGATATACATGGGTGCTTCCATATGTCCGAATGCGAATGTGAATGCAGCAAATGGATCGACCCATGGGCCGATCAGTGCCAATGCGAATGCTGCTGTGTTTGCCATAGAAAACAATAGTAACTTTGACTTTCCTTCACAAATTTGGAGCAAAAAACTCCAAAAATGGGATGGGTATCTTTTCTTTTTTTGGGGGTGGGGGGGGGGGAGTTTGTTTAGCAACCCCCCAACACAAAAAAGAAGACATTGACTATTGGAGGTCGGCATGGGGAGCTATGCCGCATACCTCATTCGCATGCCACATACCGCATATTTATATGGAATCTTAAAGCTAAATAGTTCGATGAAATATCAAATTTTCAAAACCAAATCAATTATCTAGATTTGATTTGACATATCTAACTTAGATACTGATGCACTTATTAAGCATTTGTTTCTGTGTAGAAGCAATACTGAGTCAATTTAACATAACCGGTTACTGCAGAAGTCTATGGTGTCAGAGTTTTGGCAAGCTTGCCGAAACTAATTTTCCATGTTTGCACTCAACGTATCTCAAAAGTTTACCATTTAGTTAAAAGTAACTTTGAACTAATGTAAAGTAGATACTAGTGATCGATCTAATATATTTATCTCAGAAAAAATACAGAAATCCAAAACCATCGGACTATGCAACTTTAAAGGGACCAGATATAGACCTATTTCATGTGACCTCAGCACGGGTATCTAGGTCAGTGCGCGCGCCTTTTGGCTGCAGGATGACACACTGTCACACTGCAAACTCAATGGCTATGAGCAATCTTCCTAGAGAAAAGGTGAAATATCTATAAAACCACACCACTTAGAAACAAACTGTTTGGAAGACACATAGAAAATATATTCAACTAATAGATTATATTACATTTATAAGGTTAGGGTTCTGTATTTCTATTAATTTTTTATAAAATATACGTTTTGCACTTGAATTATATTCATACAGAAAAAGTGAAATATCTCTAAAACCACATTACCTACAGACAGACCGCCTGATACACATATAGAAAACATATTCAACGAATAGATTATATTAAATGTATAAGGTTAGGGTTCTACATTTCTATTAATTTTGAATAAAATAAATATTTTGCACTGCGCGTACCGGCAAACTCAATGCATTGTCAATGGCCGTGAGCAATCTTCATAGAGGAAAGGTGACATATCTCTAAAACCACACCACTTAAGCTGCGAACACACTGGACGCGGATCTCGCGCATGCGTCAAGCGTCACGCATGCGTAAAAAATCAAAATGTATGTAATAAAGAGAACCCGAACACACTGGCGCGTGCATTTCTCGCGCGTGCGTTTCTCGCGCGTGTGTCGCGCGTGCGTCACAAATCGCTTTTGGAGTGATTATTTACGCTTGACGCGTGGTAACGCTTGGCTTTTGACCGACTTTGCCCGACTTTGCCTGACTTTGCCTGACTTTGCCTGACTTTGCGTGTATCTCTGTGTCTGTGTGTGTGTGTGTGTCTCTGTGTGTGTGTCTCTGTGTGTGTCTCTGTGTGTGTCTCTGTGTGTGTCTCTGTGTCTGTATGTGTGTATCTGTGTCTATGTGTGTGTCTCTGTGTGTGTCCCTGTGTCTGTATGTGTGTCTCTGTGTCTATGTGTGTGTCTCTGTGTGTGGCTTTGTGTGTCTGTGTGTGTGTCTCTGTGTGTGCGTCTCTGTGTCTGTGTGTGTCTCTGTGTGTGTCTCTGTGTCTGTAGGTGTGTCTCTGTGTCTATGTGTGTGTCTCAGTGTGTGTCTCTGTGTCTGTGGCTCTGTGTATGTGTGTGTCTGTGTGTGTGTCTGTGTGTGTGTCTCTGTGTCTGTGTGTGCGTCTCTGTGTCTCTGTGTCTGTATGTGTGTCTCTGTGTATATGTGTGTGTCTCTGTGTGTGTCTCTGTGTGTTTCTCTGTGACTCTATATGTGTGTCTCTGTGTCTGTATGTGTGTGTCTCTGTGTGTGTCTGTGTCTATGTGTGTGTCTCTGTGTGTGTATCTGTGTGTGTCTCTGTGTCTCTATGTGTGTGTCTCTGTGTGTGTCTCTGTGTCTGTGTGTGTGTCTCTGTGTATGTGTGTGTCTATGTGTCTGTGTGTGTATGTGTCTTTGTGTCTGTATCTGTGTGTGTCTCTATGTGTGTGTCTCTGTGTCTGTATGTGTGTCTCTGTGTCTGTGTGTGTCTCTGTGTGTGTCTCTGTGTCTATGTGTGTGTCTCTGTGTGTGTATCTGTGTGTGTCTCTGTGTCTGTCTGTGTGTCTCTGTGTATGTGTGTGCGTCTCTGTGTCTGTGTGTCTCTGTATGTGTCTTTGTGTCTGTATCTGTGTGTGTCTCTGTGTGTTACTCTTTGTCTGTGTGTGTATGTGTGTGTCTCTGCATGTGTGTGTGTCTGTGTGTGTGTCTGTGTATGTGTGTGTGTCTGTGTGTGTCTCTGTGTATGTGTGTGTGTCTTTGTGTCTGTATCTGTGTGTGTGTCTCTGTGTGTGTCTCTGCATCTCTGTGTCTCTCTGCGTGTGTCTGTGTGTCTCTGTGTGGGATGGAGGGAGGGAGAGAGAGAGAGAGGGAGGGAGAGAGGGAGGGAGGCAGGGAGGGAGAGTGTCTGTGTGTGTCTCTCTCAGAGACACAGACACAGAGACACACATAGAGACACACACAGAGTCACACACACAGACACACACACAGAGACACGCACAGACACACCAAGACACAGGGAGGGAAAGAGCGAGGGAGGGAGATTGTCTGTGTGTCTCTCTCTCAGAGACACACACACAGAGGCACAGAACACACAGAGACACAGATTCACACACACAGACACACACAGACACACTGAGACACACACACACAGAGACACACACAGAGACACACACACAGAGATACACACAGAGACACAGACACACACACAGAGTAACACACACACAGACACACACACAGGGAGGGAGGGAGGGAGGGAGAGTGTATGTGTGTGTCTCTCTCAGAGACACACACACATACACAGACACACAATAGACACATCCAGACACAGAGTCACACACACACAGAGACACACACAGAGACACACACACAGACACACAGAGACACACACACAGAGACACACACAGAGACACAGACACACACAGACACAGAGTAACACACACACACATACAGGAGGGAGGGAGGGAGGGAGGGAGGGAGAGTGTCTGTGTGTCTCTCTCTCAGAGACACATGCACACAGAGACACAGAACACACATAGAGACACACACAGACAGACACACACACACAGACACACACACACAGAGACACACACACAGACACAGACACACAGACACACACACAGACACAGAGTAACACACAGACACACACAGACACACCGAGACACAGAGAGTCAAACGTGCCGGCTGGTGGTGTGGGTGGTGTGGACAAGTCAAATGAAAGCACTACAGGTAATGAAGGAAACAGGTTAAGAGTGAAAAGTAAGAGAGTGAGACTCTTCAATTTATTGACTTATATAGGTTTTTCAGAATTCAAGATGGCCGTGGTCACATGACTCCATTCATCAATCACAGTACAATGCAGTGGTCACATGACTTAATCCTCCAATTAGAATACAATGCAGTGGTCAATGATCATAACAATACCATGTGGGGGGGGAGGGGGCATGTGAGGTGACTCTTCCAAAGACTGTTCCTAGCAAATCTCGGAAGTGACACTCCCTCCAAAGACTATTCAATTATACAAATTCTATACTTAATGAATAATAGTTTACCAATTTCACACATCCTCCATATGCCTTTGGGTTTTTCTATATTAACATTTATCATTATATAGCCAGTTTGCAATTTATTATAGTACTTCACCTCGGTTCACATGTATTAAATCGGACAATTTTACAACGTACTCCGCCCATCCACTTCTTACCATCTGCCCAGCAGTGTAGAAAGAAGTGCACAGTACTACGTTGTAGTTATATCAATTTTATCTTTTTATATCTTCTATCAACCTAAATAATAAATTGAGTCTGAAATAGTCGCGCTAATAGATAAGGTATATCTGACTTTGAGAGCAAAAAAAAAAAAAGGTTTTCGAAAAATTTCATTTTTTTAAATCTTTTATTTTTTTTTGTATTTAAAAAAATAATTACTTATTTTATTTTTATAATTTAAATTTTAACTATGTTTTAAGTCTTATTTTACCCCTCTGATAACTTATATGATGTCTTAAGAAGCATACAATTCATTTGCCACCATTTTTAGCTTATTCCGAGCATTTTTTAGTTTTGTGACTGTTTAGAGGTCGTTCTGCAACGATTCTAAGGCACACTCCAGTCACCTAGCATCGATCTTACATCGATCTTACATCGATCTACTA
>CM059196.1:27465045-27501506 GCA_030323885.1 Branchipolynoe longqiensis | reverse complement strand
ATTGAAAAGTTTGTGTATCTCAGAAATTGTTGATGGTATTAAAGTATATGATGTTAGATTAAATTGAAAGAGTTGTCAGAGAACTTCTACACATATTCTTTAGATATATCAATTATCTACTTCCAAAATCACTTGTTGGGCTCAGTAACTAAAATATCACACAAGAAGACACAATATTGTACTCACATGGTTTAATCCAAACTAAAGTTGCTACAGGCACATGTACATAGTCTGGGATGGCTGGTGGTGGTGGTGAGAGAGAGCGCACACGCACCATGCACCCTTATTTATAGGTTAAAATCTAGGTACCAGTCAGAAGACCCCAACCTGTACCCAGCAGGCCCTTGCCTGCAGAGTACTAATGCCACCAGGTACCAGTCAGAAGACCCCAACCTGTACCCAGCAGGCCCTTGCCTGCAGAGTACCAATACCACCAGGTACCAGTCAGGTGACCCGGCCTGTACCCGGCAGGCCCTTGCCTTCAGAGCATTAAATATAAACCACCCGAAAATTCCCAAATATTTTACAGCGATAAATCGCCCCTAGAATCATGGATGTCTACCGTAGACGTTTTTTCTCATTCCAGTACCATCCAGCGCAGCCATGATTCTAACAAATGGAGTCTGAAAATATCATATAAAAATGTTTACATAATAACTTGGCTCGTCATCTTATTCTTTGTTTACAATAATAGAGTGCCCTGTGCACAGCTATACAAAAATTGAACTAGAACTACAGAGTTATCATACGGTGATATGAGGCTCCCCACAATATATTAGGATTGTGTTAGCTACCCTTACTCCTGCTAAATTTGGAAGAATTCTTGGTTTCCATCATATATTCCTCATCCACTGTATGGTCCTCTCAATCATCTTTAACCATCACTTTATATTGATATCTGGTCTGCTGGTCCACCTTGATGTACCTGGTTCCCTTCTTGAATGTTTTTATGGTACGAGTGGTAATCCTTGGAGAACCTAGTCATGACACCACTTGTAGACCTGGACCGGTTCGGTTGTGGAATCTTGGAACATTGTCTTCACCAGCTTCGCCCCAGCCCTGTTACCCAAGGGGGTTTTATTGGCCACTTCCCATAGGTGAATGTCTCTGGGCCTTACCACCCCCTCAGTCATGTGGCTGCTTCTTGTGCAAGGCATACCTGTGCTATCCTCAATAGCTGCTTACAGGCAGACTTGTGTTACTGCTGATACCACATTCGATGCCCTATGACCAGTCCTTGACCATCATCCCACGTCTTCGGTTCTCTCGCTCCCTTCAATTGTTCATACTGAGACCATTCTTCTTCAATATATATGCCTGGTCACCAAGTTTCCCACCCATCAATTACTTTGAACCTGAATAATTAGTTTAGTACCTCATAAAACCGTAATCACTCTTTGTATTGTCTTAATACATAGCATAATTTCTTGACTGGTTCACTTAAACAACAATGTTGTGGTGTGATGTCATCGGAAACCTGTTTAGCTGTTGGTTCCAATGAAGACCTTTTCAGTTTGGCATGCATCACTATGCTGATCTGGACATCTCTGGTGAGATTCCATGTTTATGGCGGTAAACATCTGATCAGCTCATTGTCTGTGAACCTGTGTATTAATTAAAATACATATTCTTTTAATTATCACGACACATAGCAACTTCCCTTCATCCTGTGGAATATACTCATTAAATAATACGCCCCTTGAAAATAACAAAAGAACAAAAAAAAACATGAGTTTGAAAACCATGAGTTCTTCTTTTTTTTTTTAATTTTCAAATACCTAAGTTAAGCACACTGTTAAATGACAATCTATTCTCGTATTAACTAATATTTACAACATGTTTAATATGGTTATATATTTGTGCATCCCAGCTTATGGCCAGTATGTATCATGTTCATTACTTTTCAGCTGGGATTAATCTTTGCTGATATTTGTCAGATTATGCTACTATCAATCTTTCCCATTACTGATACTATTCCTCCTTCAACAATCGGTTAATGTATGTTTACCATATTTATATTATGTGTGACTGGTAGTGATATTCATTACTATATATCAGATCACCATACTTGTATACAATATGTTTACATTACTCAAACCAGGCACAATTAATTAAACCAGACATGTATGTTGTTATTTCAGCATTATGTAAGACTGGCAATGACCTTCATTTTTATGCATAAGAAAACCACATTTGCAACATATATTCAAACCAACATACAATGTGTATTGTTTTTGGGTATATTTGGTGCTGTCACAAGATATGAACCATGTGTTGTTCATAATTTGTTTGCTTTGTCACTGCAACCACATATACCCACTTTGTACACAAAATATTGTATAACAGTAATACAAAACATTGATAACATGGCGTACTTATTGGAATGTCCATGTTTTGGAACTATCTCGTTCCTCTACATCTGATCTGGTAGTACTTCCCTTGTACACAGCCAAACTGACCAACATTGCAATACTTATGCTAAGGTTACTACTTATACTAAGATAATAATATCTCTCTTAATGACAGGGTTATTAGGCAGACACACAAAACACAAAACATGGCTACCTACCCAGTCCTTGTACTCATCTCTACCCATGCCTATGTATACTCATGGGAACACCCAAAACTCAAGATCACTTTTGATCTTGCCATATCAGATATTGAGTTATTCCCTTGATATCAAGTCATGGTTAGAGTCAATAAATGTTAGTATTCAATGGTCAGTCACTACTGTGTGCAACGGCAACACCCATTATCACCCTACATGCCCCAACTTAATCATAGGCATCTTTTCTCTTCGCCATGTTCCTTGACAGTATATAAGGTTAGGTCACCCAGATTGCGCTAGTATGGTGCTAGTCTCATATCAGTAGCTACAATATCTCCATCCTAGTCACCTCTGTAGATTCAAATCAACATTACTGAGTTGGATTTACTTGTATACTGCCTACCTGCCTTACACAATATTTATTCCTGGCTGGGTACTTCTGTTGAGCTTGCCGTAATGACATTTGTCACCTCTTAACCCCCCTTAGCCTAGGCCAACATACTCTATCTTTATATATCAAATACAATGCAATTTTCCTTACCCTCTTAGTAATACAGTACTCTTCAACATTAGTAACTCTGATTTTGACACCAAGCTACTGGCCACCTTTTATCATTTCCCACTACCTGCTCTAGATTAAATTGTCCTAGTGTCACAAACCCAGATAACCAAGATGCCCAAGACCCCGCAATCCCAACTGGTGATGTTAACACTTTCCACATAGTTGTAATGGTTCATGTTTCCCCTTATTGTGTTACTAAATACCATCTCCCTCAAATAGGCTTGTAGTACAGACACCATCTAGCCCATACAAGATGGCCAACACCAGGCAGAAAGTATTCTCCAAATGTCACTACCATCATGCTTATTTCAAATCAATTGTATTTTATCAAGAGTTCAGGTCGCGACTACTGAACCCCCAACAAAACACCCTACACTCACACTATCCACCTATCCTATATCACCTACTGAAATGCAAGATCCCTGCCTCCTGGACACCAGACTGGAATATACACTAGCACTGACATTGTGAAATTTTAAAGAAAATTGTCTAGTCTAAATACAACACTAACTGCAGAATTTGTATAATTTATATTTTCTACAATTATGTGCACTGCTTGCCTATCCACTAGTATGACCTAATATTCCTCTTGTTAACTGCGCACACTTTTAACCATATGCTAAAGACCTGGCACCAGTGTCTTCATCTCAATATGTGATCGCAATACTCTCTGGCAGTCCCCAAGCTCTGCATGTGGTGTGGTCCCTGTGGCTGATGGGCATGGTTGTGACTGACCAGACCCTTGTGGTTGGTTATGTGGCATCAATACATGTTTGCGCACATTTCTTGTTTTGGGCATGCATGTGAATGGCTGTTTACATAATCCTCTATAAAAAGGAATACTACTTGTGCCCCTACACTCTAACCGTTGTCTTTGTTTCCCATACTGCACCCCAATCCCTGGGACCACACTCTGTTGTCTCTGTGTTCTCATCCTTCTATAGTTGATACCAGCCCAATCTATATCCGGATCACATTTCTTAATATGCCTTCTGTTCAACCGTCTTTCTTCACCAGTAGGCCCAACCACAGTCACCACAGCCCCCCATTGTTTGACCACCACAAAACCACCATCCAAATAGGGCTCCAGAGGACCTCTTTCCTGTACCTTCACCAATACTGCATCTCCAACCTCTAACATGGCCGCATTGGCTTGCTTTTGTGCTCTTTTATGATTAGTTTCTTTGTTCTTTGCACGGTTATCAATCACCTGCTGAACTGTTTTTGCCAACTCCTCTACTCTGTCTGCAAGATTGAACTTGGTTGTTCCCAGATCCCTATGAACTAACCTACTGTAGGGAATACCAGGATTCCTACCATATGTTAGGAAGAAGGGGGAAAAACCTGTAGATATAGATGTAGTTGTTCTGTGGGCTAATAGAACATCGCCCAGATACATTTCCCAACATTCACCCCGTGAGTTTACCAGTTTCCTCAACATGCCTTTAAGACTTTTGTGAAATCTCTCAATACAACCATTAGCTTGTGGTCAATAGGGTGATGTGTGCCTCACTTCTACTCCACAACTCTTCAAATAATTCATGACTAACTTATTTCTAAACTCACACCCTCGATCTGTTAAAAATACTTCTGGTGGAGAGAATCTAGGAATGTACTCCCTTACTAAGTAGTCATAAATCCCTTGTGCTGACTTATCTTTCAGTGGCTTCACCTCGACCCAACCAGTGTTGTGGTCAATAATTGATAGCAAAAATCGGTTTCCATTTGGACTGACTGGGTATGGTCCTGTGAGATCTGCACCAACAATTAAGTTAGGTAGAACCGGTAATGGCATATAGGTGGGTTTTGGTTTATCAGTGCTGGCCTGGTTTAATACACATTGGGGACATTTTGCAATAAATTTCCAGACTGCCCTAGTCATACCTGGCCATCTAAAAAATTCATGAATTCTCCCTAGTGTCTTTGCCACTGACATGTGACCCACATCTCTGTGTGTCATTCCCATCGCACTATCTCTATATTTCTCTGGTAAGACAATCCTCGGATATTCACCCTTACCTGTTGGTGCTACCAGTGAGTACAGCAACCCTCCTTCCACCACATAATGATTATTCCCTTCCAGTCCCAACTCAAATTCTTTCATTTTCATCTGTTCTACCTTCAGTCCTTCCAAATCTATCCCATAATATTCTAATGGTACCTCTTCTCCCCAGAGCGCAATCTCTACTGATGACATTCTTTCATCCTCTTCCAGCACCCTATCAGGTCTGAGGCGTGATAGCATATCTGCAAAGACATTGTCGTTTCCAGACATATATTCTATGGGGCAAGCATACTCTGCTAACAGTACAGCCCACCTCTGTATTCTTGTATTTTTAATTTCCTTTGTGAAAAGGCACTTTAGCGGTTTGTGATCTGCATAGGTAGTCACCTGCGCCCCAAATAAGTAAGCACGAAGTTTGGTCAGACAATACATAAGGGCATAACCTTCCTTTTCAATTGTTGGGTAATTTAGTTGTGCTGCACTGAACCTTCCACTGACTAAGTGTACTGGTCTTTCTATGCCTCGTTCATCTTCTTGCACCAACACCCCCCCAAAGCTGTAGTCTGATGCATCAGTAAATAATTTATAAGGCTTTGCAGGATCCGGAAACTTCAATATCACACAATTTAACAGCAACTGCTTCAATTCAACCCAAGCCAATTGGCACTTTTCATCCCACTGGAATTTTGTATTCTTGCCTGTCAACCTTGACATTGGTGCTACTACATCAGCATAATTTGGCATTAGCTGCCTGTAATAGTTGGCTGACCCCAACAGTCTACGGATCTCTCTCTTGTTGGTAGGAGGGGCCATGTCCCTGACTGCTACAACTTTATCTGGATCTGCCTTTAGCCCTTCACCACATACAACAAACCCAAGTAATTTAACCTCTGCTAGTCCAAAGTGACACTTCTCTTCCTTGACAACAAGTCCATGTTTCCCCAACTCCTCTAACACTTCTGCCACATGTGTTAAGTGTGCTTCCTCCGTCCCTGAATAGATAATTATATCATCCAGGTATATCAAACATGAAACCCCCAAATATTTAGCCAAAATAGAGTTCATCATTCTTTGAAACACTGCTGGGGCATTACACAACCCAAACTGCATTCTTTTGAATTGATATATGCCCCGGTGTGTAGAGATAGTTGTTTTTTTCTTACTTTCTCCTGCCATTCTCACCTGGTGATATCCACTTTTTAAATCAATAGTGGTAAACACCTTAGCATTTACCAGTTGATCAAATATATCTTGTATCCGTGGAAGAGGATATGCACCCTTATAAGTTACCTCATTAAGACGCCTATAATCCCCACACAAACGAATACCTCCATCTTTCTTTGCGACTATTGTGAGTGGGCTACTCCAGGCACTACAACTTGGCTCAATGATATCATTGTCTAGCATCCTCTTAATTTCTGCTTCTACCAGTTTCTGTTTAGCTAAAGGTATCCTGTATGGTCTCTGATTTATTGGGTGAGCATTCCCTGTATCAATAACCATTTCTACTACATTAGCAGCTCTAAGTTTCTCATTCTCCTTTGGAAATAGATGCGGAAATTGTATGCGCCAATATTCTAATTCCGAAACACCGGCTATACCAACAAGTGGTTCATTACGGCTAACCCATGGATAGGCTTCACCACACAATATAATCTCTTCCCTGTGATAACATAAATGGGCCTCACACTCCTTCATCATATCACTGCCAAATAAAAATTCATGTTGCAGTTCTGTCACCACATGGAACTGGCACTTCTTTCCCAATACAAAAATATCTGCTATCCCTTTGGTTGGAATTAAGTGTTTTGATAGGGACCTTAGTCTTAATCCTGGAGCTAACTTCTCAGTAGCCATACCATTCTCTCTTAATTTATTCCAACAGTCTTCCCGAATCATGCTACGACTGGCACCCGAATCTATCAAACCTGCACATAAGATTCCGCCAAATCTTATGCGTACACATGGTCTCTGATCGAGTGCCTTTACAAGTTTCCCGACACCTGATTTGCTACTGATGACTGTTGAGGCGCATCCCTAAATTGTTCATTCCGCAATTTTTCTTTTCTCTCCCATTCAAACTTATGAGGACAATTCCTCACCATGTGTGGGCCCTTACACAAATAACACATGAGGGGTGGACGGTTGATATCATTGCTTCTGCGTGCTTGACCACCTCTCATATAACCATGTTGATAGAAAGGATTCTGCGCTACTCCATTGTACTGCCCTCTAGCATGTCTCTGACCATAACCACTGCGGAATGGTGCTTTATGCTGCTCGTGACCCACAGATGGTCTGCCATGGCTTGTCCAGGCAACCTCTTCTTTATAGCTATCATACTCTGGACTCTGCCCTGCCTGCACCATCCCCTGACCATGCTGCTTATCAGACAATGTTAATTTTCCCATGTCAGCTATTTCCTTACTTAATCGCTTCATTTCCCCTTGCATAGTTTTCATCATCTGTAATTGCATATCAACACTGTCTTCTTTTCTTGCCCCTTTCTTATCTACTACCCTAACTGCACTAACTGGAACTATACCATCAGTATTGGCTACCTTTTCTGTAGCTTGGCCTGTCCCTCAGGCTAGCTCCATAGTCTCCTCCAATGTCTGTGCACTCTGCATTTCAATAACAAATCTAATAGTGACTGATGACAATGAGTCTGTGAATTGTGAGATTAACTCTTTCTTATTGACATGTGCCATCTCCTCAGCACTGTATGCTTTGTAAAGTGCATCTTTGTACCTCTGGCAATATGCAGCCTCCGACTCACCTTCCAGCTGCTTCATTTTTCGCAACTCTTTTTGTAAAAATAAACTCTCATCTTGGGTGAGAAGTAGCTTTGACACCTTTGCTCTCACTGTTTCCCATCCAGGATCCGATCCTTCCCTTAAAATTCCCAATAAAGTCTGTTGCAAGCATCCTGTAGAACTAGATACTGCCAACTCAATCACATCTCCATCTATAGCTTTAGAACCCTCCTTTGCTGTAGTAATCTGTTCCAACCATTTCCTAAGTGTACTCTTATCTTGGCCATCTATCGTCTCAATCCTTTTTCCATAGACATGCAGTGATCTATATGCCTTCTTCTCTGCCTTTTCTCTCTCCCTAAAGCTTCTATCCAGTCTCCTGTCCTCCACATCTTTTCCAATAGCTATACTCATCTCTGGGTCCTTTGACTGTACTAACTGTAATGCATACAGTGGCCATAATTGCTCCATTGTATCCTCTGCCTTCACAGCCCCTGACTGTTTACCTGCTGTCACGCAGTCATTAAACAACTTTTGCATATCTGTCTGTTTCTGTCTAGTACTCGCCATGTTTAACTGTTGTAACGCAAAGAGTATAGCAAATATCAATACAATTCTCTTTTTAATTTTTTTTTATATTAAAAATTAATTACAATCTCAACCACACAATTTGTGACTTGTAGGGGACCCTGTTATTGAAAGAATGAATTGCCACTCACAACTTCCACCACGAACATGTGATTATTAGAGCACCCTGTTATTAATGGAACAACTCATTAGACAGCATTAGATAGTCACCTTAGTGAGAGCTCTTCACCAGACTGGCAGCATGTAAGCAACCCTGTGAATTCCCAGTGTCAGTCTGCGCCTGCCTGTGCACCAGTTATCAACATCGCTGTAGTACTGAAAAGACTCCAGACACAACCAAGCACTGAACAGAATGATGGTGCCCACAGTGTAGGCCTATGACATAAATCACATTTTCAATTTTATATGATTTTATTTATTTATTTATATATATATATTTTTGTTAAATCACTTAAAATGTACTTCATGTAGTTATTCTCCATTACATTCACCATGAATGATAAACAACAGTTAAGCAGTGACTAAGATGGGGTTCCCTGCATCGCCTGCCAGAATCAAGTTTTATTTATTTCTTTTAAGTGAATTAAATTTACTTTATATAGCCATTTCCCAATACATTTACCATGCAAGCTACTAGAAACCACAATTTATATGGAAACCTACCTTTGTGTGAAACAGCACACGCACAATGCATGGAAGTCAACAATTGCTAAGGATTCTGTTAGACACCATGAACACAATGCATGTAGGCCTATGTCACACATCTTATATATTTCTGTTTGTTTGAATACATTCTATTTCACTGGAATGGATATCAATGGACACCTTCGATAGGGCTGAAACATAGTAGTCACATAGTTGTTATATCAATATGTTATGTCAGTATCAATAGAAGAACACGTTGTGTTGTGTTGTTTTGGTGTGTTTTTTTAAAGTGTTTTTTGTTTTGTTTTAGGCAGAACTTCATGAACAGTCATCATCATGTAAATGCCAAAATTGTTTATGCTGCAATATGTTTTTAGCATTCCCTATATTCACATGAACTGCTGTCAATCCAATATTTCATTTGGCAAACATTAGGCCTAGGCCTACAACACCATGTCAATTTCCAAAAGCAAAGAGAACCAGTGAAGGACAATATAATCATAGTTTAACACATATATATTATATTGGACACCTGAAATGCATCTAATTCCTATTTTATCAGTAGGTATGTGACAAATTAAAAAATAATTTGTTTAAAAAGGAATGTACACTATCTCAATGAACAGATAGCAACAGAAATGGCTTGGACAGATCTTACAACTGACAGTCATACAACTTTCATAAAGTAATATTAAGAAAGTTATAGCAGTTTAAATTAAAGAAAATATGTTCTGTAAAGGCAGAGTGTTCATGTCTTGCTTACAAGCACCAACTGCATTTCAGCATGTAAAATAAAACATTGTGAATGACATAACTAACCATCACGCTGACCAAACAATTCCGCGCCGAAATCGCCGTTTGAAGCACGTATTAGTAGTATACGCTGATGGTGCTGCGGCATTTGCACCACATATAAGCGAGTTCAGCATCCCGGTAAACAAACCCACGTGCATCACCACTGCAGGACTACGCGCAGTGTAAAATGTTTATTTTATTAAAAATTAATAGAAATGCACAACCCTAACCGTATAAATTTAATACAATCCATTTGTTGAATATGTTTTCTATATGTGTACCAAGCAGTTTGCCTCTAAGTGGTGTAGTTTTGGAGATATTTCACTCCTTCTGTATGAAGACTGCTCACGGCCATCGACAATGCATTGACCTTGCCGATACGCGCAGTGCAACACATCGATTTTACTCAAAATTTATAGAAATCCAGAACCCTAACCATATCAATTGAATATAATCTTTTTGGTAAACATGTTTTCTATCTGTATTCCACTCAGTTTGTTGCTAGGTGTTGTGGTTTTAGAGACATTTCACTTTCTCCGGACGAAGATTACCCTCGGCCATTGACAATGCACTGAGTTTGCCGGTACGCGCAGCGCAAAACATTAGTCCCATTCAAAATTAATAGAAGTGCAGAAGCCCAACCTTATATATTTAATATAATCTATTCACTGAACACGTTTTCTATATGTTTTCCAAGTGGGCCGCCTCCAGGTGTGCAATTTGAGAGACACCCAACTTTTTCCGCATGAAGAATTGCTCACGCCTCACGGCCATTGACACAGGCATTAGCAATATACGCTGCCAGTGCTGCGGCACCCGCACCACACACCAGTATACGCTGATGGTGCTGCAGTGTGAAACAACGCACCGGTTGGCCGACTGTCATATGAACTATCCGCATACTAATAAAAGTTGGATATCAATCAATATTTGTTCGATTTAGATCAAATAAAGACTGAAATCTGTCAATTTAATGGCCTTCAAAATGACAGCATTCACATAAAGCTTGAGCAGAGGTAACCTTCCGAATCAACATTTTAGTGCGCAATGACAATCATCGCGATCGAAACGTGATGATGTCACCGCGTTGCCTAGTGCTACTGCCAATTGCCACGGATTTCCAATTCAAAATATTATGTACGCACATCACAATTTTCATGGATATTTGAATGAACTATGCATAATGATTGACATGAACATCACACAAATAATGTATGCATACCATAAATGCAATCATACACATCAACCCAATGTGAACCTCACACACTACACAGAACAATTTACACGTCGCACACCATGCTAATGTGCGCATACGTGGCACTCTCCACACAACCACCCGTCAGCCCATCATGTGAAACAATCATGTGCGTACAAAAAAAAATGTCTATCATGTGGACAAAATCAGACACCTAGCCCAGAAGTTGGAGTTAAGATGTCATGGTCGCCACTGAAAAGTTTGTGTATCTCAGAAATTGTTGATGGTATTAAAGTATATGATGTTAGATTAAATTGAAAGAGTTGTCAGAGAACTTCTACACATATTCTTTAGATATATCAATTATCTACTTCCAAAATCACTTGTTGGGCTCAGTAACTAAAATATCACACAAGAAGACACAATATTGTACTCACATGGTTTAATCCAAACTAAAGTTGCTACAGGCACATGTACATAAGCCGTGTTTACACGGGCCATTTAAAACGCCTCATATAAATCCATTTGCCTAGATCGATTCACATTTCCCGTGTAGACGCGAGGCTGTGGCGTTTTAGGGCTGAATCGCTTCATATGAAACGCCTCATCTATACCACCTCATGAGGTAGTATAGATGAAGCGATTCAGCTTGTTCCCGGCAGTAAACTATACACCTAGCAGTGCTCGCCGGCTACAGGCGCACCACAGGCTGCTGGTTCCTGGCACCAAAACACTCTTTAAACTCTGTCCGTGTAGATGCACCTCAAAAACGCTTCATATGAATCGCCTTGTCTAGAACGTTTCACAATTCCCCGTGTAAACACGGCTTATAGTCTGGGCTGACTGGTGGTGGTGGTGAGAGAGCTCACACACACCATGCACCCTTATTTATAGGTTAAAATCTAGGTACCAGTCAGAAGACCCCAACCTGTACCCAGCAGGCCCTTGCCTGCAGAGTACCAATGCCACCAGGTACCAGTCAGAAGACCCCAACCTGTACCCAGCAGGCCCTTGCCTGCAGAGTACCAATGCCACCAGGTACCAGTCAGGTGACCCGGCCTGCACCCGGCAGGCCCTTGCCTTCAGAGCATTAAATATAAACCACCCGAAAATTCCCAAATATTTTACAATATGATACCGACACTAAAACAACAAACCGCAGCTAACAATCTCACATAGCTAACCACAATAGGGTAAGACTAGAATATTCCCATTGAACTGACATTTATACCCGCTTTTATTTAAAACTCCAAATGGCCGCGTCCTACATTAAAACTTAGTACAACTTTACCAAATGGCCGTGTCCTACATTAAAACTTATTACAACTTTACCAAATGGCCGCGTCCTACATTAAAACTCAGTACAACTTTACCAAATGGCCGCGTCCTACATTAAAACTTATTACAACTTTACCAAATGGCTGTGTCCTACATTAAAACTTAGTACAACTTTACCAAATGGCCGTGTCCTACATTAAAACTTATTAAAACTTTACCAAATGGCTGTGTCCTACATTAAAACTTAGTACAACTTTACCAAATGGCCGCGTCCTACATTAAAACTTAGTACAACTTTACCAAATGGCCGCGTCCTACATTAAAACTTAGTACAACTTTACCAAATGGCCGCGTCCTACATTAAAACTTATTACAACTTTACCAAATGGCCGCGTCCTACACTAAAACTTAGTACAACTTTACCAAATGGCCACGTCCTACATTAAAACTTAGTACAACTTTACCAAATGGCCGTGTCCTACATTAAAACTTATTACAACTTTACCAAATGGCCGCGTCCTACATTAAAACTTATTACAACTTTACCAAATGGCCGCGTCCTACATTAAAACTTAGTACAACTTTACCAAATGGCCGTGTCCTACATTAAAACTTATTACAACTTTACCAAATGGCTGTGTCCTACATTAAAACTTAGTACAACTTTACCAAATGGCCACGTCCTACATTAAAACTTAGTACAACTTTACCAAATGGCCGTGTCCTACATTAAAACTTATTACAACTTTACCAAATGGCCGTGTCCTACATTAAAACTTAGTACAACTTTACCAAATGGCCGCGTCCTACATTAAAACTTATTACAACTTTACCAAATGGCCGCGTCCTACATTAAGACTTACTACAACTTTACCAAATGGCCGTGTCCTACATTAAAACTTAGTACAACTTTACCAAATGGCCCGTCCTACATTAAAACTTATTACAACTTTACCAAATGGCAGGTCCTACATTAAAACTTATTACAACTTTACCAAATGGCCGTGTCCTACATAAACTTATTACAACTTTACCAAATGGCCGCGTCCTACATTAAAACTTATTACAACTTTACCAAATGGCCGTGTCCTACATTAAAACTTAGTACAACTTTACCAAATGGCCGCGTCCTACATTAAAACTTATTACAACTTTACCAAATGGCCGCGTCCTACATTAAAACTTAGTACAACTTTACCAAATGGCCGTGTCCTACATTAAAACTTAGTACAACTTTACCAAATGGCCGCGATCTACATTAAAACTTATTACAACTTTACCAAATGGCCGCGTCCTACATTAAAACTTAGTACAAATTTACCAAATGGTTGTGTCCTACATTAAAACTTAGTACAACTTTACCAAATGGCCGTGTCCTACATTAAAACTTATTACAACTTTACCAAATGGCCGTGTCCTACATTAAAACTTATTACAACTTTACCAAATGGCCGCGTCCTACATTAAAACTTATTACAACTTTACCAAATGGCCGTGTCCTACATTAAAACTTAGTACAACTTTACCAAATGGCCGCGTCCTACATTAAAACTTAGTACAACTTTACCAAATGGCCGTGTCCTACATTAAAACTTATTACAACTTTACCAAATGGCCGCGTCCTACATTAAAACTTATTACAACTTTACCAAATGGCCGTGTCCTACATTAAAACTTATTACAACTTTACCAAATGGCCGTGTCCTACATTAAAACTTATTACAACTTTACCAAATGGCCGCGTCCTACATTAAAACTTAGTACAACTTTACCAAATGGCCACGTCCTACATTAAAACTTAGTACAACTTTACCAAATGGCCGTGTCCTACATTAAAACTTATTACAACTTTACCAAATGGCCGTGTCCTACATTAAAACTTAGTACAACTTTACCAAATGGCCACGTCCTACATTAAAACTTACTACAACTTTACCAAATGAATACAGAAGGTAACTTCTGCTTACATTCTAAATCCAATAAAGATATTCACATTTATCCGCCATATTGCTGTGAAACTTGTAGATCACTATCTGAAATCAATTGTGCTATATACTTCAAATTGTGTATTGAACAGTTATTGTTACCTTACTTTATGCACATCACTACATATACCATTTTGAGTAAATAATCCAGAATTGAACGATCGCAGGAAGATCAGTGCTGACAAAAGAGATTATTTAGCAGAATAAATATATTTACAACAACAAAAGACTGCAGGACACTGCAGATAGAACCGAAATTGGTCGTTAACCGATTATTGTGACCCATTGACTTTTACCTGCTGTACTGCAACGCTCTTAAATGGTCGCCTGTACTACATACAAGTCAACACTAAGCGTCGTCAGTACATGATGGACAAAGACCCTATAATACTAAGACGGCTCACTCAGCCTGTACTGTGTAATCAAAATGATCAAACCCACCACTTGGTGCGCTGGCTGTTCTCTTGGTTAAACAGTTGCTATATTATATGTATACATGTATATATGAATGTGAAAGATGTGTGATGATGGTGATGATGATGATGATGATTTGTTCATAGCAAATTCATATTGATGTGTATTCGTACTTACCTATCTCATGTATAATATAATTGTATGTCTTTACATGTGAAACACCAACCAGCAGCCGGGCTGATCAAACCCACCACAAGGTGGCACTGCAAAATTTACATTACCATGGGAGAGATAGGGAGTGAGCTGTCTTAGTATTATAGGGTCTTTGTGATGGATGAATCGTGGTATGGTTATAGAAAGTAAGGAAGGCTGCACTCATCTCACAGACAAGAAGTCACACGTACAGGTAGGTCGTGTGCAACAAGCCGCATAGGTAGCCTAATGGTTATGACGTTTGCCCTGGAGTGTAGATTCCAGTCCCACGCTATGCGTGTTTGTAATAGTCCCACAGCAATAAGCTAAATTTAATCAGACTAATAGCAGAATAAACAATCATAGGCACTAAAGACAGTTGTCTAGCTGCTAACCGAGTAAATTCGGTATAAAGGCTTATACTGACCCACCCACGGGGAGGCTAATGACTAACATGTGTACATATATATACATAAACAATATATACATAAACAATACCCACACAGGATTTCGTCAAAATCCAGCAACCGGAAACGGAAATAGGCCTCTATGGGCGCCGCCATTTGTAAAATCGTGTCTATGAATAACAGAATAATCCAAATCCAGCAAATGGAAACGGGAATCGCTCGTCGAACTTCGGTCAGCAGCAAGCAGGGTGGACCTCAGCTATTGGTTAATAATATATCAAAACAAATGCCCGCTGCCATAGAATTTGCTGATACGTGCAGTTCAAAACTTAGAGTTTATTCAAAATTAAAAGAAATAAATAACAATTTGGCATAAACATGGATGCACAAATGAAATATTAATAGTTTACTCCGCGGAAACGACGGCCGTATTCGGGTCACCCGAGTTGATAGAATTTCAAATCGAACACCGCGAGTGGAGTAAAAAAAAAAGCATAATTTTAATGCTTTGCTGTAGTTATATCGGTGGGTCGGTCCTAAGCATTGCTTATTCATATTAGTTTACTTCGAGATATATGCATATTTCCTTCTTTAGCATTCCAAACCAATACCAGGTGGAGATCCTAAGTAATGTATTGAACCGGAAACCTGTGCGGGTCGTGCATGCGCACCGCCTCCTGCTGGTACCCGGCAGGCCGTGCACGTGTGACCGGCACCACCCCCCGGAGCCCCGCCTTCCGCCGGCAGCCTGAGCTTCTCTACAGCAGCCAGGCCTTGGCACACCAGGCACCCCCCTGCCACACACTTTGTCGGAGCAGACGAACATTATCACCATACCACTCTCCACGCACATGTTTGCTTACATAAACAAATAAATTGGGTCAAAATGCTGAAAATTATTTGTCAGAGTCGGCCTACTGTTCTGGGGCCGTATGCAGGAAACAGTGTTACGCAAGTTTGAGTTTAGCCTTTAAACGCGTATAGCTAACACCGACCGGGCGAAATATGTCAAGTGGTATGCAGGAGCGCCTAAACGGTCAGTGTTAGCTAAACGTGAAATTATTAATAGATGTGGGAAATCCCTCTGGGTCTGTACCCATATATTAGGCTTAAATATATTAAATGCTATCATATTTAACAGAATTAGATACGCAATAAGTGAAATTTTATGAAATTAACCCTAAATTCGAAGCAATATTAACGCTTCCGCCGTAACGGCGGCGATATTAATACTTATATTTTCGAATCGACGAAGGTAAAGTAAACAAACCGTCCCCGCCGCCAGTATGGATAGCGACGTCAATGCGGCGGCGATTTGTTTACTTTACGTTCGTCGATTCGAAAATATAAGTATTAATATCGCCGCCAATGCAGCGGTAGCCTTAAAAACGCTTCGAATTTAGGGTTAAATTGCTCAAATTTCACTTATTGCGTATGTAATTCTGTTAAATATGACAGCATTGAATAGATTTGGGCACAACCTTATGCTAACACCGCCCGTAAATGTCCTATGAAACGGGGTTAGCGTTGCGGACCTTAAACGCGTGGTGTTAGCGTAACACCGCCTCCTGCATACCGACTTTTTGGCGCTAAACCAGAAATCCCCTTTAAACGTGTTTTGGATCCGTAACACCGACACCTGCATACGGCCCCTGGGCCCGTATGCATGGAGCAGTGTTAGCGGCATGTGGTGTTGTCCCTCTAACACTGTATAGCTATCACCGTTTATCGGCGGCGTCGAAAACGTGTGCATGGCGGCCTAAACGGTGAGTGTTAGCTAAACGTGAATGTATTTATAGATTTGGGAAATCCCTCTGCATTTGTAGCCATATATTAGGCTCAAATCTATTGAATGCGATCATATTTAACAGAATTACATACGCAATAAGTGAAATTTCATCAATTTAACCCTAAATTCGAAGCGTTATTAAGGCTACCGCCGCATTGGCGGCGTTATTAACAGTTATATTTTCGAATCGACGAACGTAATGTAAACAAATCGCCGCCGCCGCCGCATCGACGTCGCGTTCCATACTGGCGGCGGCGGCGATTTGACAATATGAATAACGCCGCTGTTGCGGATTCCGAGGGACACCAGTTTGCCAGGGACACATCGCTTCTGCACATGCTTCAAAATCGAACAGCATTGTCACTAACGTTATAAATTTAATATAATGTTTTTGGTAAAGATCTTTTCTATATGTATACCAAACGATTTGGTTCTAGATGGTGTAATTTGAGAGATATTTGACTTTTTCTGTATTTTATGTATGAAGATGGCTCACGACCATTGACAATGCCTTGAGTTTGACGGTACGCGCAGTGCAAAACGTTAGTTTTATTCAAAATTAATAGAAATCAAGAACCTTAACCTTATCAATTTAATATAGTCTTTATGGTAAAGATGTTTTCTCTATGTCTACCAAGCGATTAGTTTCTAGATGGTGTAATTTGAGAGATATTTGACTTCTTCCGTATGAAGATTTGCTCAAGGCCGTTAACAATGCATTTCAATGGAAGTGTCCCTGGCAAACTGGTGTCCCTCGGAATCCGCATCACCTGTTATGCTGCGGCTACATTAATATCGTTTCGAATTTAGGGTTAAATTGATAAGATTTCACTTATTGCGTATGTAATTCTGTTAAATATGACAGCATTTAATAGATTTGGGCGTAAGAAATTCCCGCCGATTCGGCGGCGACGGCGGCGGCGATTTGTTTACTTTACGTTCGTCGATTCGAAAATATAACTATTAATATCGCCGCCAATGCGGCTGCTGCGTTAATATTGCTTCGTTTTTAGGGTTAATTTGCTTAGATTTCACTTATTGCGTATGTAATTCTGTTAAATATGACAGCATTTAATAGATTTGGGCGTAAGAAATTCTCGCCGATTCGGCGGCGACGGCGGCGGCGATTTGTTTACTTTACGTTCGTTGATTCGAAAATATAACTATTAATATTGCCGCCAATGCTGCGGTAGCCTTAATAACGCTTCGAATTTAGGGTTAAATTGGTCAAATTTCACTTATTTGGTAGCTAATTCTGTTAAATATGATCGCATTGAATAGATTTGATAACTAACACTGCCTGTAAACCAGCTATTTTCTGGTTTAGCTTAACCTAGTTTAAGATTGTGGTGTTAGGCCTAACACTGCTCCATGCATACCAACTTTTCGGCGCTAAACCAGAAATCCCATCTAAACGCGTTTTGACTCGCTAACACTGCTTCATGCATATGGCCCCTGGTCTCTCCAGAATCAAGTCGGAATCGACCACACCTGCTAACATTTCGGCTCACTTGGATCGTCATCAGTGGCTCCACCTGGTAGATCCACCGCCAATGTTTGCCAGCCGTCCATTGGACGAAATAGCATGACAGTGTTTGTTTTTTCCCCAAAGGGGTATGTATACCTACTCATTGACACCGAGTGCAGTGGCCGAATCGGTAGAGCGCGGGGCTCGCGTGCGAGAGATCGGGGTCATGGTCCCGATGGCCTGATTTCCTAGTGGGGCAGCACTATAAACTCGCCATGAGTGTGCACTGTCACAAGTCGGTGCCCGTCCTGATATGACCATATATGGTGCCAGGACGCAAAACTCCAACAACCAACCGTTTATGTTGGTGCTCTGGTTTACCAGTTGTTAGTAAAAGGGCCGACGCTGCTGGTGCTCGTTGCGTGGGTGTGTGGGTGGGTGGGTGCGTGGGTGTTTATATAAGCAGGCTGACGTTCGCGAGCAGCCTTCTCACGCACCGTGCACCCGTCACTGACGGTGAACCAGGAGGGCGGCACTCTCACACCCGCCCCGACTCCACACCCGAACGGCATTGTGGGGGTTTGTTGCCAACATTCTGACACCATAGGCTTCTGCAATATCAGATTCCATTAAATTACCTCAGTATTCCTTTCTATATGGTGACAAATATTTCATAAGTGCACCAGTATCTAAATTAGATATGTAGAATACAATCTAGATAATTGCTTTGGCTTTGAAAATATGATGATTCGTGGGACTATGCAACTTTAATGTGCCCGAAAAGAACTCGACATATTCACATGTATCATGATAGAATCTGAATACTCAGAGCTTGTTATTTTGAAACTGCTGAATGCATCTGCCTGGCCGCTCGCCACCACACCACAACTTCGGCGGGTGTTACGTGAGAGCCCAATGGAGTCAACACACTAAATGACAGGAGAAAAGCACATTCCAAAATAGCGCGCATTCAGGGAGACAAGCAAGCCTGGGAGGGTGCAGGTAACAAAAAAGGCAACAAGATGTAGTGATGCCGCCAGACTGATAAGAAACAGCCCAAAACAGATCATATGAGAGGAGTACCGAGTACATGAAGGCAAGGGAATGGAATACGCTGGGAGTAGAAGAACGAAGTACAGGGCAATAGAAACATATAAAACATTAATCAAAAGAGAGCTAAATGCACGGGTAGACTAATGACAACAACAAATAAAATTAATTAAAAAAGAAAAAGAAAGATAGATAAATAAATAAATAAATAGAAAATACACTGATAATTCAAGCAAAGTTTTACATACAAAAGGTAAACTTTAAACTTTAAATCACAACCTAATGACCACTAACACAGCAAGGTGAAGACACTCAGAGAAATTAACTATTGGTAACGAAACAACTATCCGATGTAGAATGAACAAACTCACAGAGGTTTGGGGGATGTGGAAGAATGCTTATAAACAGAGAAAGAATGCATGCAGTAGTTAGCTACACAACAACTGAAAGTGATAAAAAGAAGGGGAGTCACAAGACTATCACTGTCTAGCGGCGAAAACAAGTCATTAGACTTAACCGTTATGGGCAGCATAAATACATCCATCACAAAAAAAGAAGAAGAAAAAAAAAAGATGTGTGGACATGCATAGCACTAGCAGGGTAGGGGTGTAGAGTTTGCTACAGCATTAACTATCTATTAAAGTACAACATAGTCTACTTCGTTTACTGCCTGGACAATTTGATTTGATTAGCACGTAGTCTGACCGCACTGCACTACACGGGAGAGCTGGTGAGGCTGGGCGTGTCACTGTCACCCCGACACATGACTCTTCTGCGCACTGACGTCTGCGCACTGACGTCTGTAATTGCTCTGTCTGCGTCCCTACGCATGTGCATATACATAACCCTGATGTCACCATACCCGGCTCGTTCCAACAACACGCGGATTGACCTCACCAATTACCCGCGAACTGTTTGTGAGCACGTGTCTGTTATACTAACACATAAACCGCGTTAGGCCGTTAGTAAGACGGCCCCGGTACCAGGAGGCGGGTCGGATGACGGCTTCCTTTGACACCTGATATCAATTTGACGCAATTCGGTGGGCAACAACCAGGTGTAGCAGTAGGTGGGTTGGCTGGTTTTACGTCCGGGCAACATCTAAGGTCATATCAGGATAAGTACCAACATGTAACAGTGCGCAGTCATGGAGACTTTATAGTGCTGCCCCATTGGGAAATCAGGCAGCCAGCAACTTGACCCGATATCCAACTCAGTCACATTGTCCTGACACTGAGCCAACCAGTCCTTACCCTATCCTATTAATGCCGAGTGCCTGGCTAGAAAGCGACAAGTATCAATTTTATGTCATTGGTTTGACTCAACCGGGAACCGAACTGCCGATCTCCCGCACGCGAGGCCAGCGCTCTACCACTTCGGCCACCGCGCCCGGTCGGTGTAGCAGCAGCAGTATGTTCTTGGCCCCTCTGATTCCTGTGTCTTTCATACTCCCACTGATGCAGGAGTTCAATATACTGGTTTAGAACTACTTTCGGGAGCGATAATGTAGCGTATAAGTTATCATGCATATATAAATAATAGCCTCATGATAAGACAACAAACATGGAAATCAGGTTGAATTGTTAATCTGACTCAGGTAGCAGGCAGATGTGTTCATTCGCCGGTTAACCATATGCCGGTGGCGCCACTTTCAAGAGCCATCCCGCACAAGCCGCTGGGATCGAATCCAGAACGACTACCCATTGGTCAGCAGACAAATAAATGCATCAACATTATAAACCTGCCATAATATGTTTATATGCATAACACTTATACTCCACATAAATATGCAGAGGTAGGATTGTATATTACTTGTTTATAAGCCCTGCAACGAAGAGATAACACAATACGAATTGGTCTGAGGTCTGAGGGCAAGAAAACGGCTTGCCTTAATCAAATACAACATTTTTCAATCGGTGAAGGAGTGGCGCAAACTGGCGCAGACACTGAGTATATATTGGTGGTGGCAGCGCCACTGGCGCTGGTGACCGGACCTGGGCACATGCTCGCTTCTATGCTCCGAACTCATACAACCTTCGAAACGACTTATTCTCTGATACTTATATATATATATATATAATATTATTATATAATTGATTAATTGTAAAGGTATTTGTGCATTGCCAAGTTAGTTGGCTGCTGGTCGGCCCTCGTACTTTGAGGTTCAGCTGGTAGACTCATTGAGACAGCAGCTGGGGACCATGCCAGAAGCTTTGTAGTGCAGACGGTGTGTGTCGGGTGGATGTAGCTGCGTCCATAGGGAAGGGGGCAGCCGGGCATGTAGGTGCCTTGTCGAGCTATTCATGTAGAGCCATAGCGGCCTCCACTGGTTATATATAGGTTTGGGTTAGTCTTTGGGTTCCGGGTACTAGACCCAGACTGCCAGGTGATGTGTAATAGAACAGGAAGGAGTGAGAGGTAATTGCGGAAGGAATGTTCTTAATGAGAAGCTTCAGGCAGAATTAAGGGATGGTTTAATTTCTAGAGCCAATGCCGCCCCAACTGTTAGTGTTATGCGTGGAAGACCACCTGTGTATGGGTCAGGGTCTACAGTACTAACTTGTCATCTCACTCATTGAGGCGGGGTGGTTGCATATATTTGGCAATGTGCAGTGCGCCAGTTGAGGAACTGAAAACCAGGGGTACCTGGACAACCGATACATGTGTACCAACCCGAGGGCTCATTCCAGGTGCGGACATTGAACGATGAGAAGGTGGCAGCCACCTGGTGGCACCTGGTCGTACCCGGGCAGACATTGAATGATGAGAAGGCTGCAACCTTCGCCCGGTTGTAGGGCTCATTCCAGGTGCGGACATTGAACGATGAGAAGGTTGCAGCCAACTGGTGTCATCTGGTTGTACCCAGGCGGATATTGAACGATGAGAAGGTTGCACCCTGATATGCCATGGCCATCAAAAAGAGGATGAAAGAAGTTATGTTTTAATGAATTATTGCTTATTCAAGGTTGATTAACTGCCTTATTGTGGACATTTTCCCTTTTCCTGTCAAAAATAGCTATTTTAGCAAACTTCTTTGACATAGGTTGTTTTTCATTTCCTACAGGGCAGTCATTATGCAATATATTTGAACATAAGTGGGTTAAATTCATAGCAAGATGTCTAAGCAAACAGAATAAGGTGTAAAAAGACAACTTAGTTTTGTTCTTGGCCTACATAAGGGTGTTTATAACAGCATTCGAGATTTTAGGCATTGCCTAAAATCTCTGACCTTTTGACCTGTTGTGACCTAATTATTAAAAGGATTTGCATATAGCACATATCACTCCCAAGACCCACGTTTCGGTGGACCACAGCTACTCTAGCTCAGTAAAAACAAATCTCAGTCTTGTCATCGCAATATTTTGTAAATGACATGGAATTGATATGAATAGTCGATGCCTTTGTGCAGAATAAAGATTATCCAAGAAAATAACATGCCAAAAAGAAAAGAGTAAAAAAGGAAGTGACCTGATGTTCATGGCTCTGGCATCCCCTGATTATATGGTCCTGCAGTTACCGAGGCCGCCTTACCGGGCGCCGTGGTCGAATCGGTAAAGCGCGGGCCTCCCGTGCGGGAAATCGGGAATTCAACTCCCAAGCAAGTCAAACCAATGATTTACAAAATTGATACTTGTCGTTTCATAGCTTGGTTAATAGGATAGGGCAAGGACTGGCTAGCTCAGTTTCAGGATAATGTGGCCGAGTGGGATATCTGATTTCCCAGTGGGGCAGCACTATAAAGTCGCATTGAGTGTGCACAGTCACAAGTCGGTACCCGTCCTGATATGACCTTAGATGTTGCCAGGACGTAAAACAACCATCCAACCAACCTACAGACGGCCTTCCGCTGTCAGCCGACACTGCCTCCCACCCGAAGTGCTGCTCCAAGGGACCAATCCCCCCGCATCATCCCACATGCATTACCAAGTCAATATCAGGGATCTGCTATTTGAAAATACTCTGCTTTCATCGGGTTGCCCAACTTGATGTCCTGCCGACCACGAACAGGTGGTGACCGCCGGACGCCGGGTGACAGCGGCGAGGCGGCCGGGCAGCCCGCGCTGGGTGAGGGCGTGCGTGCAGCCGCGTGCCGAGGGCTGATCGATCTGCGTGCGTGTTTGTGTGTGTGGTGAACATGTATGCGCTGGCATACCATCTACGTGCACAATACAGGTGTGGTGGCGGGAGGCGTTGACCTCCTCCACACACACCCAAGCCTCCGGTAGATAACGAAACAGGAACCCAAGAAACACAGGCATGGGATATTGACATTCTCAGGCTGCTTTTGCTACAGAGATTTGTTGCAAGCTTAATACTAAATAATAGCGGTTCGACATATTAAGCAATTGCACACACACATAATATATATATATTCCTACATGTTTTTATTTATAATGTATATAATATTCTCATCAACCTTCATCAAAATATACACTGCATGACTATATATGTATGCTTGTGTATATGTATATATATATATATATATATATATATGTGTGTCTGTGTATTTAATACATCTATGGTCCTGGGTTTAGGCCTGGTCTAATTATTGGATTACATTAATATATTAGCACTGTTTCTTACATATTTTATACTTACATATGTACACACATACACATACATACACGGTGACCTGATTTCCCAGTGGGGCAGCACTATAAACTCGCCATGAGTGCGCACTGTCATTCCCGGTCCTGTCCTGATATGACCATAGATGGTTCTATGACGTAAAACTCGAACAACCAACCAACCAACCATACATACACACATACACATATATACATATTCACATTCACACATACATACATATGCACATACATTTACATATACACACATACACACATACCCACCTACATATCTATATACACACATATTTACATATACACATATGTCCACACTTATATTTACATATCAATAACAAATATCAAAAGAAAGTCACATACTCAACATAGTATAATAACAAAATATAGTGTATTTTTGCTTCCTATATTCGTATAACCTTTTATACACCTTATATTTACGCATACCCACATGTACACACACATTTACACCTATACACATATACACATAGATGTACACATAGACACATGTACACACATTTGCGCATATACACACATATACACATATACACATAGATATATAAAGAAACATATATTTACACATACACACATATACATACATATATATACACATATACACACATACACACAAATACACATAGCTATAACACATATATTCACACATCTGCACATATAGACATATACACACAGATTAGATATACGCACATGTTTATTTACATATATATACACATGTACACACATATTTACAGATATACACACATACACATATACACATAGATATATATATACACATATATGTCCACATACACAGATGTACATATGTATATTTACACATATACACATACATATATACATATATATATACATATATTTACACATATAGATATATGCGCATACACATATATATACACACATATATTTACACATACACACATACACATAGATATATATATACACATAAATGTACACATACACACATGTACACACATATATTTACACATATACACCCATACACATATACATATATAAATATACCCACATATATCATACATACACACATGTACACACATATATTTACACATATACACACTTACACATATACACATACATATATATACACATATATTTACGCATACACACATGTACACATATATATTTACACATATGCACACACACATACTTATATATATACATACACATATATTTATGCATACACACATGTACACACATATATTACACACATGTACACACATACACACATACATATCCACACATATATTTACACATACACACATATGCACACATATATTTACACGTATACACACTTATACATATACACATATATACACACATCTATTTACACATACACACATGTACACACGTATATTACACACATGTACACACATACACACGCGTGCCTCCGTGGCTGCGCTGACAGCGTCACCCACACGACGCCGCCCACTTATGGATTATGTGGCGTCAGGCGGACAAAGCGCACGTATCAGTTGTCATCAGGCACCAGCCGTGCACAGCCGGGCTCGGCTCCCCCATAACACTCCCCTTCTGACAAGTCTCTCGCCACCCCGACTGTGCACACTGCAGCACTCGGGCAGGCAGCTGAGGAAAAGGTGTCGTAATATGTAAATGCGATCCACTCCCCAGGGTAGTAGTCCTCACCCATAGCACTCACATCACTCACACACAACACTCAGTTACCCACTCATAAGACTCACTCACCACTCACAACACTCACTCACAACACTCACTCACCACTCACAACACTCACATCACTCACTCACAACACTCACATCACTCACTCACATCACTCATCACCACTCACAACACTCACTCACAACACCCACTCACAACACTCACTCACAACAATCACTCACATCACTCACTCACATCACTCACAACACTCACTTTCTCACTCACATCACTCATTGACCACTCACACCACTCACTCACAACACCCACTCACTCACAACACTCATTTACCACTCACAACACCCACTCACTCACAACACTCACTCACAACACTCACTTACGCACTCACTCACAACACTCACTTACTCACTCACTCACATAACTCATTGACCACTCACACCACTCCCTCGCAACTCCCACTCACTCACAACACCCACTCACTCATAACACTCTGTTACCACTCACACCACTCACTCACACCAATCGCTCACACCACTGACTTACCCACTCACTCACAACACTCACTCATCACTCACAACACTCACTCCCAACACCGACTCACAACACTCACTTACCCACTCGCTCATAACAATCACTCACAACACTCACTCACAATACTCATTCACCACTCACAACACTTACAACACTCACTCACACCACTCACTCACACCACTCGCTCACACCACTCACTTACCCACTCACTCACAACCCTCACTCACCACTCACAATACTTACTCCCAACACCCACTCACAACACTCACTTATCCACTCACTCGCAACTAGCACTCACATCACTCACTCACAACACTCACTTACTCACAACACTCACTCACAACACTCACTTACTCACTCAGTCACAACACTCACTCAAAATACTCATTCACCACTCACTACACTCACTCACAACACTTACAACACTCACTCACAACACTCACTTACTCGCTCACTCACAACACTCACTCACCACTCACAACACTCACTCCCAACACCCATTCACAACACTCACTTACCCACTTACTCACAACTATCACTCACATCACTCACTCACAACACTCACTTATTCACAACACTCACTCACAACACTCACTTACCCACTCACTCAAAACACACACACTCACAACACTCACTTACCCACTCACTCACAACACACTCACTCACACCACTCACTTACCCACTCACTCACAACACTCACTCACCACTCACAACACTCACTCCCAACACTCAATTACCCACTCACAACAATCACTCACCACTCACTCACAACACTCACTCAAAACTTACTCATAATGCTCATTCACTCACACATGTGCATGCTCACTGTCAATCACTCACCGTCACTCTCTCACAACACTCACTTACCCACTCACTCACAACACTCACTCAAAACGCTCACTCACAACACTCACATCACTCACTCACATTACTCATTGACTCACACATGGTCATACCTACTGTCAATCACTCACTATCACTCTCTCACAACACTCACTCATTCACCCTTGCACTCATTCACTGTCATGAAATGCAATCACTCATTCATTCTCATCTGCTTACAAACTTACGTGTGTAGTCATATATGAGACTGTCTCAAAAGGTGCTAAGCAATATAAGACAAAACTTTGTCCATTGTAACAATCAACATACCATCTACTTATTCATTTGCTCAAGATAAACTGATTTGTTTTTTACATGGTGTTTCATAATCCCAATAGAATACATATTGATTTAAAGCAAATGCCCTTGTGTTTTCAGTATAACCGTTTCTGTGCTGTTTTGTGTCAATTGTTACAATGGACAAAAAAATGAAGAGTTAGAACCTTTTGAGACAGGCTCATATATATATATATATATATATATATATATATATATATATACATACATATGTGTGTATGTGGTCGCGCATGTATCCACGGATCGGCAGCGCAGTCGATACCGTATATAATACACTGGAGATATGCAAGGTAAAATTGTACCGATCAGTCTCACCAATGCCTGGTGGTGGCAATACTAGTTAGTGCCCAGGTCGTCGAACATGCCATGGCAATATACCCAAAGGTCAAGCTCGCTCTATCAAGGTGCGGGGCGGATAAAGGGGAAACCAAACAAACAGGGAGACTGTTTGGGAAATTAAGCTTTATTTTTTATTCAGTCGAATCAGGGTCAGTGTCTCAATCAAGCTGGTCAATGTCAACAGAGGTCAGCATCCGGGGAACCAAGGATTCCATCAGGGGAGAACACGGACTGGGCCAAACCACAGTGCCAAGGCTTGGGGGCGTCTGAGGAGGTCCTGTCGAGGCAGAGGACTCTCAGGTCGCCGGACCATGATTGCCGAGACGTCGACCCCACTGGTGGCGCACGCCCGTGCCGTGCCCCTCCTCAGGCCGTGCAGGCTGAAGCGGGATGCCTCGGGGTCGCCCCCACCACCATGGCCTCCTCCAGGAGGAGTGTCGGTGCCAGGGGAGGGGAGGAAGGGAGGAGGGGAGCAGGGTCATGAAGAACATCTGAGGGTGCCGGCACCTGCTCGCTCGCGTTGGTCCAGGCACAAGGGGGAGGAGGGAGGGAGCGGTAGGCATAAACAGGATGATAGTCTGTGACCGCCAGTGCATTGTCTTTGGTGAGGACAGGGTGACTTGGGAGTTGTCGGAAGGTCACATGATGTCCCGACGGTGAACTGTGTGGGGGCCTCCCCAGGTGTTCGGTGACGGGGGGAGGAGGTTCGACTGCTATATGATCACCGCTGCCCAGGGGAGGAAGCCCCAATGTCTCAGGGAGTTAAAGAAGGGGTAGCTATAGCAGAACATGGCGGGACAATATATTCTCTGCTCCCTTCCAGACTTTGTCAGTAACGGAGGCATCAAAGGGGCGGGATCACCATCTACTTTAAAAAAAAAAGAAAAATTTATACTGCCTATCATGGATAAGTCTGAATAGTCTTGTTTTCAACATTAGACAGTTAGTCAATAGAAAGCCCGAGCCGACCTTTTTACCGACCCAAGGGATTTTTAAGTCCCCATACCACATGGACATGATATGAGAGCAACTGGCCTTTGGCGATGTGTAAGTTATACACAGCAGTGTCAATCCAAATTGGCGTCGTGATGGCATGGGGAATCGAACGATCGACCTTCAGATTAGGAGTCTGACCTAGAAAAAAGTCAGATACTCTAACCACTCCACCACAGAGAACACTTCATGTACCCAGGAGCACACACTACAGAAGGTGTTGTCTGAGGACGGGGTGAGGAGCTCGCAGTGGAAGCGTGCAGTGCCCGGGTCGTAAGGCGAGGGAGGTGGTCTGCTCCTTTTCTGGTTTGTGACATTGACGTAGTGTGTGGCGTGCCTGTGGTCGGTCAGGGTGGCCGAGTGCAAAGCCATCACAATGTCGTGGGATCTCTGGGCATATCATGAAACGACAGGGTGTTAGTGGGTATCACAGGGACAAACATCAGGGGAGTGGTGGACACCAATGCGCGACAGGGATCTGAGGCGGCATTGTGTACGGGCCACTTCCATGACTGTGGGGAAGTAATAGACCCTGCTCAGGGCATCTGCCGGGATAAGGTCCGTACCAGGTTTGTGCCTCACTGATACCGTGAAGGAGCACATTGGTGCGATGAGCCAGAGTTCCATTGCGCATGTCCCTAGAGTCGAGTCAGTGGCCTTCGCTGACTCAAGGGCATTTGCAGATGCATCGTTGTGTTGTCTTTCGTGCCACATATAAAGTACCTGTAGACAAGATGCCTGAAAGCGCTAGATATTCTGAGGGTGCTGTCCAGCTCAGAGTGGGGAGCGGACAGAGATGTTCTGCTCTCCGTGTACTGAACGTTGGTTCGGTCATGGGTGGATTACGGCAGCATAGTATACGGTTCCGCAAGGAAATCATGCATTGGGCTGCTAGACACGGTCCACCACCAGGGGCTGCACCTGGCCCTTGGGGCCTTCCGCACCTCACCGGTTCAGAGCTTCTATGTCGAAGCCAACGAACCATCACTTAACAACAGGAGAATCAAATTGGTCATGCAATATGTAGTCAAGATCAAAACTAATGCATTGAATCCTGCACACAATTCTCTATTCAAGCAACATGATGAATCCAGGTATGAAGCCAGGCCGAATTACATCTGGCCACTGAGGCTCCAAATGAAATCTCATTTGGAGGCCTTAGGAGTGGATTTGAACGTGTTGGAGGATACCAAAGTCCCAGAATATCCCCCGTGGTCGTTGAGGAAGCCATCAGTTATCCTCCGACTCACGGAACTGAGGAAGTCTGGGACACATCCACTCAAATACCACGGACTGCATGCAGAGATTCAAACGCAGTTTGCAGACCATCTCTCCATATACACTGATGGTTCAAAAGACCAAAGCCGGGTAGCTGCTGCGGCAGTCTGCCAGCACAAAAAAATTGCTGTACGCTTGCCCGATCAGAGCTCGATTTTCACTGCGGAAGCCTGAGCACTCCTTCTCGCGTTGGAGTGTATCGAGGTATCCAACCACACTAACTATGTTATATACAGTGAT
Organism: Branchipolynoe longqiensis; assembly: GCA_030323885.1. NCBI lineage: Eukaryota > Metazoa > Annelida > Polychaeta > Phyllodocida > Polynoidae > Branchipolynoe > Branchipolynoe longqiensis. The sequence goes on along the minus strand of CM059196.1, from coordinate 27,471,021 downwards.
TCGTTCTCGTGCCTCCTGGCTGTTGCTGGACTGAAAACAAATCACCCTATTATAGCAGCGGTCATCTATAAAATGAACCAACTGGCAACGGATGGTTATGACATCTACCTGTGCTGGGTTCCTGGCCATGCTGGCATACAAGGAAATGAACAAGCTGATCGGGCTGTGAAGGCCCTGAACTGTGATCTTGAACCGTGTCTGAATCCTCACTCTGATCTGAAACCACTAATAGCTACCCACATAAAATCCCAATTTCAACATGAGTGGGATGAAAACATTAATAAACTTAAAGAAATTGAAACATCTGTGGGAAACCCACCACAGACTCATGTGCGAGGTCGACGGGACCAAGTAGTCCTTAGCTGCTGCCGTATTGGCCACTCATGGCTTACATATGCTTTTCTGCTCAAGGGGGAACCTCCCCCTGAATGTATTGGGTGTCAGTCCCCACTGACACTCAAACACATTTTACTCAGTTGTGCTGACTATTTGGCCCTGTGCCAACAATTCTATACTGCAGACAGTATGCATGACCTATTTACTAAAGTAAAACAAGACATTTTGGCCTTTTTGAGGGCAGTTGGTCTGTACCACCTCATATAGTTCATTAAAACAATTTTTATCGATTGATTCTTTCATTTAAAAGACCAGACGGGATGGCCGAATGAGTTGGAGTATCCGTCTCCTGTGCTAGTAGATCGTGGGATCGTGGGTTCGAACCTTGGTTGAGTCAAACCAATGACTTGAAAATTGGTGCTTGTCACTTCCTAGCCAGGCGCTCGGCATTATTAGGACAGGGCAAGGACTGGTGTGCTCAGTGTCAGGATAATGTGACTGAGTGGGATACCAGGTCATGGTGCCGGTGGCCTGGTTTCCCAGTGAGACAGCACTATAAAGTCGCCATCAGTGCGTACAGTCACAAGTTGGTACCCGTCCTGATATGACTTTAGATGTTGCTAGGATGTAAAACAATAACAAACAAACAAACTTGTCAGTGTTGACCAGGCCGGTGTAGTAAGTTCAAAACACTACCCCACAAAAACACTACGGTAGTGTTTTCAACCTAGGTTCAAAACACTATGGTAGTGTTTTCAACCTGGCTGAAGGTAGGTTCAAAACACTACTGTTATTGTTTTACATCCTAGCAACATGGAAGGTCATATCAGGATGGGTACTGACTATCCTATAGACCCATTTCACATGACATCAGCATACGTATCTAGGTCAGTGCGCACACATTTTGGCTGCAGGACGACATTGTGTCACACTGCAAACTCAATGGCTATGAGTAATATTCATACATAAAAAGTGAAATATCTCTAAAACAACAACACCTAGACACAAACCACTTGGTACACATATAGAAAACCTATTCAATGAATAGGTTATATTAAATTTATAAGGTTAGGGTTTTGTATTTCTATTAATTTTGAATAAAACTGACGTTTTGCACTCCGCGTACCGGCAAACTCAATGGCAGTGTGGATTCGTTCTGCATGCACACACCGCAGCACCATCAGTGTATACTAATATGTGGTGCACACCCCGCAGCACCATCAGCGTATACTAATACGTGGCACACACGCAGCAGCACCATCAGCGTATACTAATATGTGGTGCACACGCCGCAGCGCTATCAGCGTATACTAATACATGCTTCAAAGTATCAAACGCAGCAGCAGGGTCAGCTTGTCATGATAGTGCTTTGAACTTGGGTAGTGTTTTGAACATACGTAGGGGTAGTGTTTTGAACTTAACAGTAGTGTTTTCAACCTTCGTTCAAAACACTACCATAGTGTTTTGAATGTAGGTTCAAAACACTACCGTAGTGTTTTGAACGGCGTAGTGTTTTGAACGTCCTACACCGGCATTGTCATGGGGAATGAGGCGCCTAACAGCGACAACCAGGTCCATGGCCTCCAGCTCATGGATTATGTAAGGGCTCCCTACCATGGCTGCGCCGTGCACAGGGGGAGAGAGGGAGGGGGAGAGCCAGAGGGCGCCCTGCCTCAGCATGTGTTTGTTAGCCCAGATGGCCACCGAGTAGTTTGCGGGGAAGCCAAATTTGAAGTGGTCGTGGTATCTCTGGTCATATCCTCGTGCTGGTGGAGAAGGGAGAGTACAGGTCTATATTTAGGCCCGAAGCAATTGTCACATAGGCAGCCAAACAGTTCTGGAAGGTCATGTGTTGGGTGGCAATGTAAGCCACTATATATGCAGGGTAGTCATTCCATGTTTCCCCTGAGACATGGGGCCTGGTTGAATCCAGGGTCTGCTTGTACTCATGTGAGCTGGGGCCACACTGGTAGGCCACCCAGAGGGTCTGCTGCATTGTGACGTTCAGCACGTTGGTGATTGGTTGTGACATTTCATCAGAGATGGTCGCAGGGAGGGCGTGGCTGTTGTTATTGTCATAGTTCACTTTACAGATGGCAACGCCGGGGAGGTCCGATGTGGGTGGAGGAGGGGTGTGGCGTTAAGGCCATGCGTACAAAGTCAGCATATGACGTGTGACAGTTTGTGGGGGTACTCATAGTTGGAGTTCGGGATATCGGGCGGATTTGATCATTGTTGTCAGTGTGGGTGGTGGGGTGCACAGCTGAGTCATGATGTGGGGGCTTGCTGAGAACCAGCCATGGGCGTGATGTCATTACAGGTGAGTGCTGGGACCTATGTGCTCACAGCAGGCTGGGCAGTAGGCCGGGGCCTAACACAGGAGCTCACCGGAAGCCAGCCACAGGCGCGACATCATTTCCGGTGGAGGCTGGGGAGACCAGTAGGCGCACGACCCCCCCCCCCCACCCTCTCCCAGGGGGCCTCGACTGGAGTGTCTCCAACGAGAAGCCCCGGGAGATGCTGAGGGTGCTATTGGCATTGGTGACATCATCAGTGGTGGTGGCAGGGGAAGCCCGCCAATGCATGGGGATGCGTATGGCGGGGGTGTGGGGTGATCATCGTGGGGGTTCGGGCGGAGTGAGGTGGGGCCCTTCTGGCTGGTTTAAAATTGATGTCAGACCGTTTTGCATTGGGGCCCGTGATTGCTTCGAGTAGCAGGATACCTTTGCGTGTGTTATCACAATTCAGCGGACATTCACACAGTATCCGCACATGTGTGCTAGCTTCTGTGCTTCTGAGCCATGAGACTCCCCTCCCCCCCACCCCCTTTTAGCGGAGCTGTGTCGCAGTTCATCATTGTGTATGGGGTGCCCATCGCCATGTGGGCATACTGGTTCTTTCTTGTGGTTTTGGCTGAGTGTCAGTGGCGGTGTGGCTCACTGTGGCGATTGTCTGTAAACAGGTGTGGTGTTTGGTGGTGCAGAGTTGTGCCATCCATGGTGGAGGCGGCCATCGGCATTCCGTGTGAACATCTCATAGTACTTACCGCCTTACCACCAGCCATGCCAGCTGGCGATCCGGACAGAGGAAGCCCGAGGCGGATGTGGGAGTAAAGAAGAGGGGTTTATTCAGCAAACAGGTAGACAAACAGTGTGATCAAGCGTGTAATAGATAATAATAAGGCAGATTTGCATAATGTTGTTGGGCAGGTCAGTCGACCTCGTCCACGTCCGCAGAGGGGCCCGGATGGGCCTGGGAGGAGGTAGGCCCGGGAGCCGACCCCCACGCAGTGGCTGCAAAAGAGGGTGTGTGGGCGTGGTAAATCCATTGAGTGAGGATGGGGCCCGAATGCAGGTCAGAGGTAATGGCGGGAAGGAGGAGGGGGAAGGTCTGGTAGGGGGCGCCTCGGGCTTCCCGCAGGATCAACCACAATTCGGAATTATGAGCCGATCCGGACAGAGGAAGCCCGAGGCGGATGTGGGAGTAAAGAAGAGGGGTTTATTCAGCAAACAGGTAGACAAACAGTGTGATCAAGGGTAATAGAAATAATAAGGAGAGCAAATGTTGTTGGGCAGGTCAGTCGGGGGCCGCCGGGAGGGAGTGCTGGATTGCAATGTTTATCACCTCCTCGACGGGCTCGCTCGTGCCCGCGCCGGCGACGGGGGCGCCACAGGTCACGTCACAGATGTCACAAGCCTCGGCGGGGTCGGGGGCCGCCGGGGTGGAGCAGCTTCCGGGCCGGTACTCCGCGAAGCCGCTGGGTGACGGCAGGTGGGTGGCGTGGCGGGGGGTTCCGGGACGGGGCGGGCTCGCGGTGGCGTGGCCGGCAGTCGCCGAACCGTTGTTTACGTGGTTAGTGCGAGGCATTTCCTCACGGCGGCGCCAGCGGGCCGGCGTGACGTCACGGACAGGGGGGGGTTCCCCGCGGCGGCCCGCCGTGCTCGGGGCTGCCGGTGGTGTGCGGGGAATCCTCCAGGTGGCGGCACAGTCGCGCCGCCGGCGTGACGTCACGGGGGAACCCCTCCCCCGCCAATCCTGTGTTGTTGTCTGTGGCGGTACTCGTGACGTCACGAGGGGAATCCCCGCCAGGCGGCGGGGCGAGCGGGCCTCAACAGACAACGACTCAGAGGAGGAGGTGTTTTTGTCTGCACAAAAGTGCAAACACAAAGAGAGGGACAATTCCTCAGAAGGAGACGAGTACATGAGAGCCCGTAAAATGAAGCCCCTCGTGAAGAAGATTAAGAAAAAGTCAAAGAAGAGGAGGAAAAACAAGTCCTCCTCTTCAGGCTCATTGTCAGACTCATCGAAAACCAGTTCAGACTCCGATACCAAGCACTCCGGCAAATACGCTAAATCTTGTGGGAAGGAAACAAAAACATGTAAAGTGCTGAGATGCAAGAAAATACACATAACAACGCTCATGAGGAAGACCATTCATGGCCACTTTAACACCTTCAAACCAGCAGAGGTCATAATCAAGATGGCGGAGAAATTCACAGGAATTAAAGGAATTCCGGAATCCGCCATCAAAGAGATAGATCCTGAGGTTAAACTCAGTGAAGAGAGGAAAAAGTTTGAGACGGCTCTCTACATGGTACACAAAGAGGTACTTTCAGCTCTTACAGCCATTGCGCCCATCGCCAACAAGATGATGGCACAGAACAAGTTCTCGTCACTCTGTGATGATATGAACAGAGGGATTGCATTACTAACAGCAACCAGTGACTTCCTCTCCTACAGATGGTTTGAAAACATATTAATACCGGTCTGCATAGACGCTGGAAAAGATGTGGTGTGGTCCAAAATGATTACGGACAATGATGGAAAGGAATACACACTATTCCTAGCACCAAAGCCCATTAAGGGCAAGCCGCCAGATAAGGGCAATATGTTCAGCGGACAACTACAATACTTGTTCAAACAAGTTGAGACCAGCTCCAAGTGCATAAACACATGGAAACTGACAAAAAGAAATCGGCTGACGGCAACTCCAACCACTTCAAGAAGCTGAGGCAGGATTTTCGCAACCAAAGAACCGGCCAACGAGCAGACCGATTCGGAAGCAACTTCAGCTTCCAAGCCAGAGGAAGGGGCCAGAGGCAGTCGTTCGGCTGGAACAATGAGAAGAGGCCCTACAAGATAGAGTTCAACACTCAGAAGCCATTCCCCCACCCAGGGAACAAATAGAAGTCGCAACTCAAACTCTAACAACCATAACAGTAAGCAATACCTTTCAAGCTGGTAACCTCAATAACTGTCTTTCGGAATGGAATAAAGTTACAGATAACTTAACTATCCTTAGCCTAGCAGACTGGGTAAGGATTCCATTAATAGAAGAACCTATTCAAAATAGAATACCATTTCCATATAGGTTTCACGGTTCAGAACGTGAAGCATTAAACACTCAAGTCCTTAATTTTGTGAAAAGGGCATTATAGAATCAGCACTACACATTGCTGGAGAAGTCATCTCGAAAATTGTCTTAAGACCAAAACTAAACGGGGATGTTAGACTAATTTTAGACCTAACTTTATTGAACCAATTCGTTTTTGTTAGAAACAGTGAGAGACTTAGTCACACAAGGCGCTTAGCTAGCCAGCATTGACCTTGGTCGTAATGCAAAGCATTACGCTTGATGCG